>PYAF01005873.1:464028-504028 GCA_007407185.1 Glycine tomentella
TTGGTATAAAAAAATCCTGTAGATTTTAGAAGACTTTGTAAAAATGTAATGACTTTTAAGAATTTTTAAAAGACTTTTATTATTAGAATTTTGTAGTTCGAATTTTAATGAATTTATAAAATATGAATTCATAAGATTTGAAAGGACATTGTAGATTTTTAAGATTTTAAAGAACTCTGAATTTTTAAAAAACATTAAAATAATTGATAAAAATCAATGAATTTTTGTCACTTAACACTTTATATAAAACCCATAATCCTATACAAAGAACCATAAACCTTTTACATAACAAATCAATTTCTCTAGCATATTTAAAAGCAAAATATACTCATTCTCCTTCAATAATCAATCATGTTAATTGTATAAAAACTATATACCGCAATGTCTATCAGTAACAAAAATACTTGTAGTTATTCCCACAATAACAATCTTCCCAAACAAAAAACACCCCAAAACGTATTTCAAGTCTCATGAAATCTGAACGGTTTAGATGAAATTGTTTAATGTGTATTTTCTACTAAAAAAGAATCTTATAAAAAGTCTCATGAAATCCATTAAAATCTATCTTAAGAAAGAATCCATCAAAATTTGTATACTTTTAAATATCATAAAACTTTTAAAAAGTTATAAAGAATCTTAATTGAATACAAACAGAATTTATTGAATTCCTTAAAAAATCCTAATAATCTTAATTGAACACTATAAGACTTATTTCTATTATTTAAAAATCTTGATTAAATACCTCAAGACTTTTTTACCAAAAAAAAAGTCTTTTAAAATCTTTTGAAATCCTAATTGAATAAACTCCCCTTAATACCTCTATGCAAAAATGGATTTTACTCTAAATAAACAAACACATTCAAAATGTTCCCCTCATGCTTCACACTTGTAAAAAAAACTAGTAAACATATTAAAATAGGTATGGGGTGGGTAATATAGTTCATGTTCTTACCTCCATTAAAATTTTACACACAAATATCCACCTCAATCCCATTTCCAATAAGAAAAAAAATTAACCTACCCAAATTTTTCAAAGGTCTAGATACACTTTGTCATCCCTAATTGATGTTGAGGATAATCTCGATAAAATATCTTGAATAGCGGAGTTGATTTTATATTTATAAAAAAATTCAAAATGGTGATTTATAAAGTTTTAAATTTAATTTAAAAATAATAATTTTATGTTGAATTTTGAGGTGATAAATTTTTGTGATAAAATATGTATGATAATGGATATCTATATAAATTTTATGATATTTTGAGTTGATTTGATATGTCAAATAATTCTTAAGGTGAAATTCTAGCTTGTATGTAATAATGGAAAATTAATTAAAATAATTACTTTTTAATTGTTGTTTGACTTATTTTGGACTTGTAACAAAGTGTTTTACCTTGAAAGGAGAATCTTAGTGCCTTACTTTGATGATTGGTTAATTGTGCTTTGATATTTAATTTTTCCATTTATGAATTTGGTTTGGTGACCGAGAGTAATGTGATCCTCGATCAGTTACTCAATTGTGTGCTAAAAATTCAATTTTGTATATATTTATTTGATGATGTGTTGTTCGGGACAATGATCTTGGATTCTTGTGTTGAGAAAAAGACTTTTGATTGATTGATATTGTATAATTTTTTACACAACAATGCATAACTATTAAACCTATAAAAAATAAGAGGAAAAAGATTAATTTTTGTACACTATCAATATAAAACTTTTAAATTGTTAATTAATTAGAAATCAATCAAACTTTGAATTTTATCATGAATAACCTTTTGTGGATGTCATTATCTTCCTTTATCCTTATTTGTATTTATATTTTGTAATTGTTCAATTATCTTTTGTATCTATAAATATGTTACTTTTTTTGAAAAGAACACACAATTATCATTCTCTCTAAACTCTCTTCTTCTCTACTTAGTTTTATTTCTTCATGTTATATTTAACATGTTAGCAACACGATTGTCTTTTCTCCATTGAACATATTTTCTATTGGCATCTCAACCCGCAAGAAAAAGTCTTGTAAAGAATTTTATAGAAGAAAGCCATATTTTTAAAAATAATATTTTGAAGACTTCTATGCATTTAATGCAAATCTATTATTAGTATTTCAACCAGCAAGAGGAAGTCACATATCCGTGGCATAGTTTTTTGAGCTCACATTCTAAGGTAAGATTCTTTTTCTCCCTAATCATGTTATACATAAATTATAATGATATGCATGGTTATATTGTTCATGTAAATTGTGAAATTTATTTAGATGTAATGTGTCTTAAAGACACTATCGAATAAAGAAATTTTAAAATTATTTTTGTGAAAGGTTATGAAAACCTTATCAAAAAAAGAAATTTAAAGATTTTCTTTTCTCACCAGAAATGAAAAGAAGAGATTATTCCTTTCTAATTTCATTATCCATATTCTATGTTTGATATAATATTTATGTTCTATTTATATAACTATGAAATTGATCATTTTGGAGTCTTGAAGACTATATCAAAAGAAAGAAATTTTAAGAATATTTTTCTCACTAGAAGTGAAAAATACTTATATTTTTATTCTCACCATGAGTGAAAAAGTAGCGTGGAAAATGAATAAAATATCTTTCTTTTAAAGGGAGAAAGGGATAAAATTTCATTATTCAATAAAGTGAATAAAAAGATTAGTTCTTTCTCATAGAAGTGAGAAAATAATTAAATAAAGTGGAAAAAAGAATATTTTCTTACCAGAAGTGAGAAAATAGTCTTGTATGATTTGTGTTTATCTCCTTAACATGATTTATATGGTTTAAAAAATTGATTTAGTGTTTTATTGAGTTTCCGTGTATATATGTGATGTGTTTGAAAGACTTTTGGCTTCATATACGAAAATAGTTTCTATTTTTATTTCTGTTTATTCACATATATTTAGTGTCTTTCCCACTATTAAACAAATAATTTTGACTTGAAAGGTTTCGTGATTCAATAACTAATAATGCAAGTTTATATATATGAATTTTGATATCATTTGACTTGTTTGATTGAAATGACTTATTAGCATACTAGGAACACATAACACATTGCTTTTGCATATGAGGTGTTGCAATGTTCATAAATGTATTTTGACAATTAATGATTGGTTTTCAAACTTATATATGAAAATAATGTTTATTTTATTTTATTACTATTATCTATTATTATAATACGGTCATATCAATACCGTTGGATGTATATTTTATATTTGCTTAAGGAAATTACTAATATTGATTAGATGTTTATTCTTGAAAAGTGTATGCTCATTGTTTTCATTATAATTTTGAGTAATTATAATTCTAAATTTAAATATTTGAAAGAATGTGTATATATTTTGAGCTATATTATTCAAAAAAATTATTATGCTATTTTCATACCTTTAATATGCTCATATAGTAGCAATATCAATGAAAAATAACTTAGGAAACATTTGAAAAAAGGGTATAGAATTTATATGAAAAATTATATGACTAATTTGACTAGCATAGTTCCATTTATTGAAGTAATGACACATGTGTATTTTTATAAAATATTTGTTTGAATACTTTATTTTTTATTTTATTCATTATTATTATTATAGATGTAAGTAACATTGATTACTTATAATTTAAATATTTTATATGAATTACTTTTGGATGATTTTATATTCACGCTTATTTTCATATTATGATTTGATTCATGCTTTTGTCAGACGATATATTATTTGGCTTAAATATTTTTAAATTCAAGGAATCAATAATGTATGTATGTATATGTGAATTTTATAAACATGTTTCTAATTTTTTTTTTTTCAAATTGGTTTGAAAACTAATGTATAAAATGTGGTGCTTTTGACTGTGATCGATATTCAAATTATTTTGATCTTATATATGATCGTTGGTACTATTTGTAGTCCTAAGTTGAATTTTGTCATCTTTATATTTATAAGTGAATTTCGTGAGTTATCATTGATAGTTTTGTTTCTAACAAACATGATTAATTATATATTAAAATAAATATGAATTTGCTTTAAAGTTATATTTTGCGCATAATTGGTTTCATATAGGCCGATAGTTTTTACATGTATTAAGGTCACAATGCTTTTCTTTGAATACCAAACCATTAGTTTATAAATATGTATGCATGATATGCAGTGTGTCTTTTATAAAGAACAATATCAAGAAAAATAAGAAATAATTTGAGATATTTTTGTATGTCTCAATAGTATAATGACTCTCACAAGACAAGATGTCAATATTAATATTGTATTACACATTTATTAGTACAATTGGAAAACATTCAATTATAAACCAAAAATTTACAAAACAAAATAAGTTTGTTATTTGACATGATCAGTTGGGCCATTTCAATTTATTATGATGCAAAAAGTAGTTAAAATATTCATGTGAACACCTATTGTAGAATCAAGAATCTTCAATTCAATGATTTTTGATGTATTACTTATTCCTAATAGAAGTTAATAATAACACCATCACATGATAATCCTAGTGTGTTTACATCTCATGATTTTAATGCTAGTGTGTTTACATCTCATGATTTTAATGAGTATTGTATGATTATTAGAATTTATATTGAACATCCTATAAAATATGTTCATACACAAAATGGACTTGCAAAATCACTTACTAAAGATTTAAAATTGATTACAAGATCATTACTCATTAGATCAAAATTATGAATGCTTCTTGGGGAAATTCAATCTTGCATGTTGCAATATTGATTAGCATCGGGCCACTAAGTTATAGTTAATTGTCCCCTCTTGAATTTGATTTTCGATTAGCAACCTTATATTTCCAATTTAATATATATTTTTTCTTCATATCTATTGTATATGTTGTAAATATGAGTCTAATTGTTTGATCGCAACACATTAAGATGAGTCCTCAAAGGAGGTTAAAAATATATGTTGGTATGAATCTCCATATGTAATAAAATATGTTGAATCATCAGCAATAGATTTATTTATGACTCAGTTTGTCCATTGTTATTTTGAATTAGTTTCCCAACATAAGAGGGAGATATTTTGGAATTGAAAAAATGAGATTAATTTAAATGAATTATCATTATCTTGATCCTCGTGAACCATGAGTTCAAAAGATAATTTGTTTACAAAGCTTAGTAAAAAAAATGGCTAAATCATATGTATCAACTGCTAATACTCCAATAAAATTTGATGCATCCGTTGGACACGATAATATTACAAAACAAGCCTTAGATACACATGAAGTGTGATAGACCCACTCGTTTCAAAGATAAAAATCTTCAATTAAGAAAATAAACTAAATGTAATATGGTCAAATTGAGGTTATGAGGATGTTAAAATATTCCTTTGACATATTTATATATTTTAGTTCTAGAAGAACTCAAGCACCTAAAATTAGTGAAGTTAAAGAAATCTCATATTATGTCATGAATGAAATATGATGGAACCAAAATAAAATCAATGTGAACAATATAATTGCATATAATGCAGTGCCCAATGAAATACATGATAATGATAATGATAATAAGTATCAAGAGTAAGTATATAAAAGATTGTATCGGTCTATTGATAATGACATTTGTATGAAACTTATTAGTGGATATAATTTGCCCAGTAGTGCAAATTATTGAGAAAAATATCCTATTAAATTGATCAAGTCACTATACGTACTAAAACAATCTAGATTATGAAGAACTCTTATAGGATTTAATCTTCTCAACAATACTTGATAAAAGAAGGACACAAAATCATCTCAGTTGTCCATGTATTTTTACTAAAAACATGAGAATAAATTTGATGTAATTGTTATATATGAAGATGACATAAATAATTTTGGAACTCTTAAAGAACTTTCAAAACTATAGTTTGATTAAACAAAGAGTTTGAGATGAAGGACCAAGGAAACACAAAGTTTTGTTTGGAAAATTAGATTCTTGAATATTTGTTTTTTTGCATCAGTAAGCTTTTATAGCAAAAGCGCTTAAAAGATTTTATATGGAAAAGTTACATTCATTGTACACTATAATGATTGTAAGATCTCTAGATATTAACTATGACCCTTTTAGATATTGAGAAAAGAATCAAGAAGTATTTGGTCCTGAAGTACCATGTCTTAGTGTTATTGAAACACTAATGTATCTTACTATGCATACACGACCTGATATATCATTCCCATTAATTCACTAGCAGAATATAATTATTCACCAATACAAATACATTTATGAATGTACTTTATTACTTTAGAAGTTTTGTTAGATCCTCACAATGGCACATAAGCTAATCATGTAGAAATTTTAGCTCAATATAAGAAAAAATGACATCAATGATCACATGTGAAGACAATGTTTTATGTATTGCTCATTTGAAAAAATGATACATCAAAGAAGATAAAATAAAACATATTTTACCCAAGTTATTCTTCACCCATGATCTCCAAAAGAATGGTGATATAAATGTTCAACAAGTTTGTTCGTACGAAAATCTAGAAGATCTCTCTACAAAGTCATTGACAAGGAAAGCTTTTGAGCAACTTGTTAACAAGATTGAACTTCGTCGTCTTAAATATAATTGCCTGCATAAGAGGAAGAATTAATACGTTTTGCACTCTTTTTTCCTTAGTTATGATTTTATTCCACTGGGTTTTTCTGGCAAATTTTTTAACGAGACATATGATAACATATTGAAGAATGATATACTCTTTTTTCCTTCACTAGGTTTTTATCCCCCATGATTTTTTCTAGTAAGATTTTAATGAGGCACATTCTCATATTAATGGGCATCCAAGAGAGTGTTGTGAATAATCTTTTATGGATGTTACTATCTTCCTTTATCCTTATTTGTATATATCTTTTATTGGTATTTATCTTAACTATTTCGTTACTTTTTGTATCTATAAATAGGTTATTCCTTTTAGAATGAATACACACAATTATCATTCTCTTTAAACTCTCTTCTTCTCTACTTTCTCTCTATTTCTTCATGTTATATTTAACAACTTTTAAAATAATTATAAATTTCAATAACCTTTTCATATTTTTTTAAAACCTTATCATATATTAAGTCTATGTTCAAATCTACATATTGAATAACACTATTTTTTATATTTTTAAAATATTCTAATTAAGATTTATACCAAATCAAATCTATATAATTTTATATAATTAATTTGCATTCGTTTAGGTAGTACCCAAGTTTGATATTCATTGAAAATAATTATTGATAAGACTTTAGTTACCTTTTGACCGAATTCCAAATTAGTCAAAGTTCATTTTTCCTAATGAATTGGAGGGTTAAAACATTTTTTTTCTTCTTTTCATCAAAATTATTTTATATTCTATTTGGTTTAAATTCTCCCCTCTCACCTAAATCCTCCATGCAAATATTATTTGTTTTAAAAAATTTCTCTCATTCTTCTCTTATATTGTTATTTAAATCCCTTCATTTCTTTACTTTATTCTTTCATATCTCCCCTAATTTCTTCTTCTCTTTCTTATCCAATTTTATAGAGATTTTCTCTAATTTTTTAGGATAAACTAATTATTTTTATATATTATAACCTGGATACTAATTTAAATTCTTTTATCTCATATTCATTTATCTTTTTTCTCTATTTAAACTATATTGCCTTTCTTATCTTCGATGTGGTCAACGAATATCCTCTATTTCTTGGATATAATAATTTATCATTATATTTTCTTCTTTTACTATCATTTCATTCATTTAAATAAATATTTATATGAGTAATTTTATATATATTTTCTTGGCTTAAATATATTTTCATACCTGGAAAATAGGTCGTTTTCAGATTGTTACCTCAAATTTACTTTTAGTCAATTATATACCTGAAAAACTTTAATGTTTCAACTTAGTATCTACCGTTAGTCTTATTATATTAAGTGATGATGTGACAGATGGAGTGCCAAGCCTAATCACTAACACATCATTTTTATTATTTAAATTATTTAAAAAATTCAATTATCTTTCTTCTCCTTTTTCAACGGAAACCACCACCGACCGTGCCGTCAAGGGGAAACAACACCTTCTCCTTCTCCTTCTCATATTGTGGTGGTTGGTTGGGTGTTATGGTGGCGAAGTGGCTGCTTAGAAGGAGTTGGGGTCGAGGTGGAGGATGGTTTTACTGATGGCGGAGGTGGTAGCGACGATGACGGATTTCGATAGGCTTGATGACGTGGGTAAGAGAAGGGATCTTGCGTACATGTCACTAATTAGGCTTGGTAACGTGACTTTTCTATCTGTCATGTCATTATTTAACAGAATGAGACTAAAGATAAATATTACGTTGAAACAATTTTTTTTAGATACATAATTGACCAAAAATAAATTTGAGGTAGTAATCTAGAAACTATCTATTTTTCAGATATGAAAAATATATTTAAGCTTATTTTCTTTAATTATATAATATGAAAAAAATTCTCTTTATGATAAATAATTATAATAAAATTTTGTATATTTGATTTGTCTCGTAGATTGCACACTAAAACTAGTTATAAGTTGAAAAATGTATTTAAAATAATGTGTTTGTGACATTTATTGTAAGTTAAAATTAGAATACACAACTTATAAAAGTGGAACTTTCACATTCCTCATTATTCTTCCTAATTTTTTTTTTCATTATGTTTTTTCTCTCTTAAAAATGTGCTTAGTGTCCGATTGATTCTCTCTCAAACAATATTATAAGGGAGATATTCATAAAAGAAGAAAACACAGTCAGTTATTTCAAACTTACATTATTTTTATATTTATTTATATACTTATTTTTTTTAGTTGCCTATTTTTTCATTGTATTCTATTCTATTTTTATTTCTAAATTAAACTTTAGTGATTTTTAAAAATACCAATAATTAATTTTTTATATTACAACTAAAATTATTCATTGTAAATTTAATGTATAATCTATATATTTTAATTTTTTTTCTAGATCACAAATTATCAGTATAAATATTTTAATAAATATAAATATTCTTGTAAGTATTTATTACAGATCCCACACTATCCGCGTGTTCGATGGTATTCAAAATATTTATTTATTATAAAATTTTAATTATTAAAAACAATTTTTGATTAAAAAAAAAAAAAGAAACTATGCAAAAAACCCTTTTAGCACACGTACGTACACAGCAATGACAGCATTGGGGTTTATTGTGACGAAATTCCTGAAACGTCCTCTTCTTCCGTGCGCGAGCGAGCAACCCTTCTCACTCAAAAAGTCCCGGTTTTTGTTTCTTTACATTGCTCACTCTCTCACACTATATATATACGCTCCCTCACACACACTCCAATTCTTTCCTTGTCTATGAATTTCTTTCTTTTCTGCGTCTTTTCCTTCTTTCAGTACAACAATGACTCTCATGACTCCTCCTCCAATGGATGTAATCGATTCTTTCTTTCTTTTTCTTTCTTTTCTGCTTCAATTCAACTCGATTGCATTCACCGTACACCGTTCTTGCATTTGATCGTTTTTTTTTTCTTTCTTTTTTGCGATTTTTCTATTGCGCGATTGCTAGGGTTTTTGATGTTTTCGATTTTGTTGTGTTGTGTGCAGCAGCAACAGCAGCAGCAGGAGCACGATGAGCTGCTGGTTCCTTGCTCTGACCTGCCTGAAGGTCCTCAACCTATGGAAGGTAATTGTTGAATTTCGGTAATGCTTGTTGTTGGAGACTCTGAATGATCGTGTAAACTTCTATTGAATTCTGATTTTTTTTAATTATACGTGAATTTAGTTTTGTTTTTTTGTTTGAAGTTTATCGGAGGTGGCTGGTGCAAGTTTTTATGAATGTTTAGAAATAGGAATTGAAGTGAAAACTGAAATCAAGTGAAATTTTTGTAATTATCAATGAAAACAGAAACTATATTTTGTCTTTGAACCGAATAGGTCCTCAGATAGTGGGGCCATGAGGGCAAGGGATTGAAAGCTAGAGAGCCTGTGGGAAAGGAATTCTCAGAATATCATATTTGATGATTAAACATGAAAATTGAGTACAACATTGCTCTTATTTATAGTGAATGATGAACACTAGAGTGAACAACTGATTGCTAACATTATTAATATCTGTGTTAACTTGTTTATAGGGTTGGTTGTGTTAAATGAATGAATTCAATAGAAATGCAAGCAATGGGGGATGGTGATGTTGTTGTCTTTTGTTCATATTGTTGTGATTAATGTTGTGTGTTGTCGAGAAGCATTGGAGTTTCTATGGTTATTGGGGCCAGGTTGAGGCTTTATTTGAAGTGGTGCTTCATTTTGATTGGGATAGATACGTAATTTGAATATTGGGATTCTTACTTTGGTCTTCCAAGTGGTGTGTGAAAGCGACAATGTTTTTTTTTTTTTTTGTGAAGATGATTTAACTCTGCTCTGATTTTTTTTATATTTGGCATAACTGAGTAATGGTTAGGTTTCTTTTTATTGTTTTGCTTCTTGGTTTTTTACCCTTTCGATTTCAACAGCAGCCCAAGCAGAAATCCCAAGTACAGTGGATGCTCCAACAGTGGACGATTCACCAGCTGCAAGATTCACTTGGACCATTGACAATTTTTCTAGTATTTCCGAAAAAATATTTTCCGACATTTTCTGTGTAGGGGGCTATAAGTGGTATGTCTATTTCTACCTCTATACATCAATGTCTAATGTTAATTAATTACATGTATGGGTGTCAAGTTATCCTTGTTACGAATGTTGGTCCTGACTAACATTAATTGAAATGCGCAGGCGGATACTTATATTTCCAAAGGGGAATGGTGGTGACCATCTGTCAATGTATGTAGATGTTGCAGATTCAGCTACATTGCCCTATGGTTGGAGTATATATGCCCACTTCAACTTGACTGTTGTTAATCAAATTCATAGTAAATATTCAATAAGAAAAGGTAATTTCTTTGCAGCTGTTATTCATTGAAAGCTTTTCTCTTTACCAAGTTGAATAAGTAACAGAGGCATTATATTTCTTTTTTATATGGGTTGTTATATGTTTGAGAGAACCAATATAATGGTTCTGTTTGTGGGCATTAAATAATTCAAGCTAGGAATTGATGACCCGATATGATTAGGAACCCAACCCTCAAGGTCCCTAAACCTCTTCAGGTTTACACCTGAAAGCCCAAGAATAACTAAGGCCCATAATTCACTGTATGTGAGAAGGTAGTGTGTGGAGTGGGGAGTTAGTTACAGAAAAATAAGAGTAATCTGTTATATAGGAAAGAGGAGAGAGGAAAAGGGTATTGGGACTGTTTAATGGAATTTTTAGGGGCTAGAGACTCATCTCTATGCTTGAGAGCTTCTGCTCTTTCTGTGCTTTCTTCTTCTCTGATTCACATACAGTAAAAAATATTTTTACTGATAGCGGTAGCCAGTAGCTATCATGACACCTGATCCAATGAACCCGAACAAAGTTTCACTGGAGAACAAAGAAAAAGAGAAAGAGAGTGAGTTCGCTTGAAACCAGAGCTTGGGGTTGCCAAAAATGATGGCTGGGAAAGGGAGAGTGGGTTCAGCTATTCAGAGAAGGGAAGAACGAAAATGTAAGAGAAAGAAGAGAGCATTGATGACTTTTCTCTTCTAAAAAGCCCTATAGGCTGCGAAAAAACAAAAAGCCCTTAACCTGCCCTTTGCAATGTGCAAATTTTTAGGTTGTTTTAGGGCTTTTTGGGCCACCTCCCCTGGTGTGGGCTGTGGCATGTGTCAGGTGTGATTGCGGTCGTTATAACTGCACCATCAATCTGTGACGTGCTGGCTGGAGAATTGTGGAGACCCTCTGCTTTGCCCTGCACTGTTGCTTTAGAGCTCACATCATAGGTGTAACTACAGTTGAGTTTTTCTATTTGGACCCTTAACAATGAAGATGTACACAACTCAGCAGCATTTTTAGGTTTTTAATTTCTTTTTTTGTGAGGACTTTCTTTTTTGTTGGGACCTTTTTAAACTTCAGTAAACACTTGTGCAAGTTGTGCTGGACCTGAGTTCTAGTTTGTTAAGTCCACATTTTTGTCCCATCATTATCATACCATGTGACTATTCTTCACGTACCCATTACGGAAACTGAACTATTCTGTTCAGTCATCACCTCCACCATTCCTCCTTTCATGTCTGACAATTTAGTCTCTCAGATAACATTCTACTACTTTTTTAGTTCTTTCTTTTTTCTTTAATCTCTTTAATTTTCCATTTTTTTACCCTTGTTTCTTCCAAAATTGAGTTTTGTTTTGCTTATTTTTTTTTTTCCTTCCCATTCCCTTTTATATAATTATTTGCTCTTTACAGATTTATCCTATGTTTTTTTATTTTTTCTCTCTAATTGTTCTTCATCTAATTTTCTCATTCTCTCTTTATATATATATATGTGTGTGTGTGTGTGTGTGTGTGTGTGTGTGTGTGTGTGTGTATTTATATACATATTAAAAGCTATGTGACTTCCTCTATTTGTCTGACACTATTTTCTATACGATATAGTGGGTTTTAGCTTTTCGATTTTCCAAACACACTTATTGTTTCTTTACCAGATTTCCCTCTGATATTCACGGAGGTTAGACAGATTATGTTAGATTTTGTCTCTTTGGTTCTCTACTTTAATTTAACTTGTTTCTGTTTTTGATATTATCTTATCATCCTCTCTAGGTGCATTTCTTCTCGCTCTCTCCCTCTCTTCTTTTCTATTCAGATTTCAGAAAAATAAATTTGATTGCCTTTTCTTTTCCAGATTCACAACATCAGTTCAATGCACGTGAGAGCGACTGGGGTTTCATTAATTTCATGCCACTTGCTGAATTGTATGATCCTGCTAGAAGTTATCTTGTGAATGATACATGCATAGTCGAGGCTGACATTTCTGTGCGTAAAGATATGGATTGGTCATATGATTCAAAAAAGGAAACTGGTTATGTTGGACTGAAAAATCAAGGAGCTACATGTTATATGAATTCTCTGCTTCAAACATTGTACCACATTTCTTATTTCCGAAAGGTTAGCACGTAGCATATAAACTTTGTAAGGTCTTATTTTTTTAAAACGGAAACAGCTCATGTATAAATATTTTTGTTCAGGCTGTGTACCATATGCCCACGACTGAAAATGATATGCCATCAGGGAGCATCCCTCTGGCATTACAAAGTTTGTTTTACAAATTACAGTGTAGTGACACTAGTGTGGTAACGAAAGAGTTAACAATGTCTTTTGGATGGGATACATATGATTCGTTCATGCAGCATGATGTCCAAGAGCTTAATAGGGTTCTTTGTGAAAAGCTAGAAGACAAAATGAAGGTACTGATTTTTCATGATAGCTCTTATTGTCTTCTTAAAATAGCTTTTACTCTAGATACTTGTGTATTTTTATGATGTCTTGAAAGATTATTTGTTGGGGTTTCATCTTGGCCAGGGAACTGTTGTGGAAGGCACTATACAGCAACTGTTTGAAGGACACCATATGAACTATATTGAATGCATAAATGTGGATTATAAATCAACAAGAAAAGAATCATTTTATGGTATGCATTTTTGCCTTTACGATTGTTTACTACATTATTCCATATCTTGGACCTTATAGAATATTGGATATTTCATTGTAGATCTTCAGCTTGATGTCAAAGGCTGTAAGGACGTGTATGCTTCTTTTGATAAGTATGTGGAAGTGGAACGACTTGAGGGTGATAACCAGTATCATGCTGAGCACTATGGTTTACAGGTAAAACCTGAACATGTGTTTTTGCTTTTTGTTGTCAGGCTAACCTTCAGTACGTGCATTATTTTTGTTAATTGTTTGATTATCTTTTTACATCACTTTTGTTGGTTGTTGTTGTCAAATTCATATTTTAGAATGATTATTTTCCTAGAACGTGATTATGATTACACTTTCAGGATGCTAGGAAGGGTGTGTTGTTCATTGATTTCCCACCTGTTCTTCAGCTTCAGTTAAAACGGTTTGAGTATGATTTTACGCGAGACACTATGGTAAAGGTTAGTATTAAATTCAAGAACCAATAAAATATCCTTTGCATTGTGAACTTCTTTTACATTTAAACTTTTTTTTCCCTCATTATTATTCAGATCAGAAAGAAAGGCTGTATTTTTTTGCTGGTTGCAGTTATCCTTTTTTCTTCTATGTAGCTAAAGACATTTTGCTTATTATCAAACATATGATGCACCGCATTTACTGCTAATTTTTTAAATTTCTGAGAGTAAATGTCCGTTTTGGGGTTGTCTTTGATTTTTATCAAGTAATCTTTGTTTCTCCCAAGATTTCTATTCTTATTTTGGGGGTTGTCTGTTGCTCTGATCTAGGAACTTTTGTCCTATATTGTTGAAATAGGAGCATTAAATGTTTCCAAGTAGTTCAGATAGTGTTTAGCTTAGTTTAATGTATCTGGAAGTTGTGACGTTTTAATTGGTCTCTTGAAAATATTAGTAGTTATTAATTATCTTTGTAACCATTCTTATTCTAAATAATGATCTCGGAACTTTTGTCCTATATTGTTGAAATAGGAGCATTTAATGTTTCCTAGTAGTTCAGTTAGTGTTTAGCTTAGTTCAATGTATCTCAGGAAGTTGTGACGTTTTAATTGTTCTCTTGAAAATATTAGTAGCTATTAATTATCTTTGTAACCATTCTTATTATAAATAAATCAATCTGCTGAGTGGAGAATACACTCAAGCACATTCAGAAAATTTTCTTTCTCATTTTCTCACATATATCCTGTTGTATACTTTGTTTAGAACTTAAAGCGAAGTGATTATAACTTGCAATAACTTGAAATTTGAAACATACAATATAGTTGTTTTCTGTCTTAGTATATGTGTATTTATTTTCTGTCTTGCCTTGATTATCTTTTGCCATCAGATACTTTTATGATATTTTTTTTTCTTTGTTTAATATTCCATTTGTAATATTTTCTTTTACTTTTTGACACCTCTTTTTGGCTTGGCCATTAATTTGATTGGCATCAGATCAATGACCGCTATGAGTTCCCCTTGCAACTAGATCTTGATATGGATAATGGCAAATATCTATCTCCTGAGGCAGACAGAAGTATTCGCAATTTTTATACACTTCACAGGTATCTTAAATAATGTATCTACTGTGTGTCACCAATCTTTTCTAGGCAATGCCTGATTTGGAACTGCATGCTATGCTGCATCATTGAAAACTACGGTTATGCTACTGCTTGAATTGGTGAAAATGGGAAGGTAGAAGATTTGAAAAAAAAAGCCGCTTCATACTCCCATAAAAATTTAGATTTTGAAAGTGGAGCACAACTCACTTTCACTCTACCCCACAAGGTTTTACCAATCCTAAACAAGACAGTGTAACAATGTCTTAATGAGTGAAAAGCAAAACCTTTTTGTCTTATACTTTTCACTCTGCTTATTTTCCAACAATTTAAGCAAGTACAGCCTAAATCAAATAATTCATTAGTAGTAGAGTACTGTTTTAGGCTTGAAAAGACTGCAGCTATTATGCGTTGAAATGGGGAATGGGAGAGTGAAAGAAAATGTGTTGAAATGATATATTTATCTGTCAACCTACCTACCAACAAAAGGATGTAAAATCATTTAACATTATACATTTTATTTCCTCTCATTTTTCTTCCCATCCAAAAAAAAAGAAAAATAATCACTACCTCTCTTTTTTCTGTTCTCACAAACAAAAGAAGAGGAAATAATTTTTTCTTTATCTTTTCTTATACTTTCTTCACATCCAATCAAAGCATAAGTGTGTACTTAGCAGTGTTAAAGAAAAAAAGGTTGGGAGAATTAAATTTAAAGATGCATGCAATCTTGTGTTGCTGAAGTGGGGTGTTTTGTGGTATTTTTCTCCCTCTTTAGTATTGAGGATTTTTATTAATATTTTTGATAATTTGCTCAAATTGTTTTCATATTCCTTATTAACCATAATTTCATTGAGAAATTTTGGTTCTTGTATGATAAGTACACGGACTAAATTTATAAATTGATCTATTTGCATAAGATTGAATATTTGAAATTGAATTTACTTGTTATATTATATGAGTAATTGCATTATTTCATGAGGTGGGGTAGCCATGAACTGTGCAGCAGTTTGCTGTTACTAATAGTTTTGCCTCAAATTGTTAATATCCATGTTCACCTTTGTGTTCACTATTTGTTTGCAGTGTTTTGGTTCACAGTAGTGGGGTGCATGGCGGACACTACTATGCTTACATTAGGCCAACACTATCAAATCAGTGGTACACTCTTTTTAACCTTTCAGTAATGTTCATCTCACTATTCATTGTACACTTGTTTATTTGTCATGAAGCAATTAATGTGATGAAATTGATTATTGAGGACAATATTGGCCACTATGAAACAGGCAAAAATCAGAGTAATATCTATTGATGTGCTACAGAGCTAGTGAACAGAAAACATCACTAGTTAATCACTCTGACTCAATCAATTTCATTGCTATCAAATTTATTCTATTGTAATTTTATCATGTTTATTATATCAATAGATAGAAGGTTTGGAAGTACAGAGGATAAGGCTTGGAAATTGATAAAAAATCTATTTCCGGAGATATAGAGGTTTCTTAATGTTTTGTAACATTATTTAGATCAATGTTGTTAAAATGTAGTGTCAACGCAGAATGGTGGGGGTGAGTAAAAACTTAAAAACGTGAAACGTAAACGAAACGTAAGAGTTTACTACATACACAAAAATAAATAAATATCCAATATATATATATATATATATATATATATATATAACTAAAACACACCAATTCATAAGTTATCACAAATTTAAGTTCAAACACTAAAGAAATAAAATAAGTTCAAACTTAGTCATCGTAAAATAAGTAAAGTGTATTAATAATAAAAAAGACTGTAAATAGCAACTATCTACATTAAAACTTAAATGTCCATTTCGAAAATGTAATATTAAACTGCAGAAAGGAAAAAAGTGGGTACAAAAAGCAAAATAGGCCCAAATGATATAAACCTAGCATATATTCTTCTTGTCTGTCTCCTTCTCTTCGCTGCTATGCCGTTTTGGAGTTCTGGTTATGCTCCTTGTCCCAAGCTTGGAGAAGCTGGGAGAAGTGAACTGAGTTCCCTTCCTAGAATAGCAGAGTATAGTAGCAGCAGCAGCTTGTCGCATGTGTGCCTCTCCAGCGAGGCAGTAACAACCCACAAACAACAAGCTTTTAAATTTCTCCGTCGTTTTGCTTCCAATGGCATCAAATAGCCACTCACCATATCTCGAGATATTAGGTATCTATCGATTCAATCTTTTCTCTCTCTCTCATTTTCTCTCTAACTTTTGATTTCCGTTTCGTTCTCTCAATTAAGCTGCCGAAGCTATGCCCGTCTCCATTACTTCACAGTATCCTTCATCCCCTTCTCCACTATTAAATTTTTTTTAATAAAAAAACTGAGTCAACTCGGTAAACTCGCCAAGTCAACCAAGTTTACCGAGTTGACTCGCCATTTCAAAGTCAGCCCATTTTCCGTTTCAACCACCGTTTCAACACGATTTTTGGTCCAAAAACGTAAAAACGTCCGTTTCTATCGAGTTGACACTACGTTTTAACAACAATGATTTAGATGATTTGTTGGGTATCATTAATCGATATTTTATTTATCTGTGATATGGTAGTATGAGAGGGCATTTATATGAGAGGGCATTTATTTGATTTTCCCGTATATTTTGTTCGTTCTCCATTTCTGTTTTTATTAATCTCTGGCTAATATTTGAATGTCAGTCACAATTTAAATATTCTCTTTTGTAATGACATTTTTTTCTCCTCAACCAAATTAAGATCACAGAGTTCCAACATCTATGTTTATGGCTTAGTAATATAATGCTGTGTAAAACTGTCCTTGTACCTTGTTTAGTTGGTAAAGGTTTCATCAACAGTGTTTATGGTTTTGGGATGCCTGTGTGAAATTGTCTGTATATCTCGACCACACACTTTGATGTATTTATGTTCTTATATTTTAATATTTGTCACTGATTTAAAATTTGTAAGGAAAGCATAACGTGCTTGTATGTTGATCCAACATTCCCAAAATGTCTAAGCTGTTAGGCAACACTTGCTTCAGGTTTAAATTTGACGATGAACGAGTAACAAAAGAAGAATCCAAGAGGGCTTTGGAAGAACAGTATGGTGGTGAAGAAGAGGTAATACTCAGTAAGCATTTGTTGGGCTTGTCTTGTATATTTTTTCTTGATATTTGTTGACTTGGTAGAGATTTTTTTTTTTTTGACATCATCAGGGTCTTTTTTGTTTATGTCATTTTTTTTTTTTTTTTGTTAACAGTTACCTCGTATAAATGCTGGCTTCAACCACTCTCCTTTTAAATTTACAAAACACTCGAATGCATATATGCTTGTCTATGTACGTGAAAGTGACAAGGATAAAATAATTTGTAATGTGGACGAGAAGGACATTGCTGAACACCTTAGAGTAAGATGTTTGAATCATTGATGTCATATTCTTTTTTGGCTTAATTGAATTTTTGTTCCCTTATTAATATTGTCATTTTTAACCGCTTACTATTTTAATTTGACATCCAATATTTAATAGAAATGTTGACACGACGTTGCAGTAGAGTGCTGTGTTAGCATGTATGTGCTGATGTAATAGCGTAAGTGTTATATAAGCATTTTTGTTAAATATTGGGTGTCATGTTAATGGATGAACCCAAATTGCACTATTATAGTGGGAGAATCAAATTTGCAAAACAAGAGAATGGAGGGACCAAATTTGTGAAATGACAATAGTAGAGGGACTCTAGTGCTATTAAGCCTATTTTTTAAAACATATTTTGAATGTAAAAATCCTTCCCTTTAAAGTTTCAACTGTATATTTTATTAGATGAGATTAAAGAAAGAACAAGACGAAAAAGAGCTGAAGAGGAAGGAGAAGGCTGAGGCTCACTTGTACATCACCATAAAGGTTGTAACTCTATCTTTCTTTTACTTTGACCCCTTTAAATGCTTTGTTTGATATTGGTATGCATAATTGATAAGTTGAGATTAAATATTAAGTTATTGATTCATTTCATTGGTCACAGGTTGCTTGTGATGAAGATCTACGTGAACAGATTGGAAATAATATACTCTTTGATCTTGTGGATTATGATAAAGTACGAAGTTTTCGTGTTGAAATAGACATGCCTTTTATGGTTTTCAAGGTACGAGCTTTGGTTTTATCATGTAGTAACCAATTGGTACTATATTTAATTTGTTTGACTATATACGTTTCAATTCTTTTCATTTGGCGCTCTTGTTTTGCATTAAGGTAATGATATAATAAAACTGGACCAGAATATGAGAAGATTGAATAATCATTATTGCAAGCTATCAATCCATGTACTATTGTTAGGATATAACAATGAGACTTGAAACAGAATTTTTATTTCTGAATGATCTCTGAAACGGGTGGATTTCCTCAGCAAGAAACAGACCCAACACTACTGTGACTGAAAAATATAGATGGGAAATGGAGCACTGCTCCTTAAGACATTGGGAAATTAGAAAATAAGAAAATATGACCATGAACTGTGAGACTATCCCTCTGCTCGATCTTCAACTTGAACCTTTTTCCTAAATTGAGGACTGCTACAATCTTCACCCACTAGATACTGCATTCTTATTGCTGATAATCTGATTTCCTAGCAAAACAAGTTGTTGCAAGTGCTTAAATAGAACATTGAGTTATGGCCCCTAGCCACTTGTAAACTAATCTGGTTCAAATAGTTGCTTATGCTCAAAGAACTAAGGTTTAGGGAAGTTGCATAGATGACACCCATCTGTTATAAATTTGGAAGCCTTCCATATTCCCTCAAACCCAATATCTTAATATAGACATTAGCACTAAATTCGTCAATTCAAATGATCAACTGGTGGATGTCCTCAATTTTTTTTAATATGTGACAAGCTTGAGGAATGTGATTTATATGCTCCAACTTGAGGGGGAGTGTTAGAAATTACATAAATATTGTAATTAATGATTTTATGAGTTGTATGTAATTATGTAATTTAGGGTGTGTTATTTATTGTATTTATGACTCATTAAAAATAAGAGCTTCAACTGGGTAAATTACACATGGATTTTATCACATGTCCCTCGTTTTCTCTTAACATTTTCGTTTCCTTTTCTGCTCAGCTAACCATGTGACTATCACCCATTTGATAGGTTTATGTTACTGCATCTGACAATAGTTTAGGAGTGACATACATAATCATTGAATGTGTTCTATACTGGTTGCTCCACACTTGATTCTTAGATATATCTCTTCTATGTTCATTGTGTACTTTCTCATCTAAGTGATATTGTTGATTGACCTATTTAGCTTCTGATACGCTATATTTTGAATTACCTTATTTTTCCGACAAATCTTTTATCAGGAAGAAGTTGCCAAAGAGTTTGGCATACCCATCCAGTATCAACGGTTTTGGTTGTGGGCAAAGCGCCAAAACAACACGTATAGACCAAATAGAACACTGACACCTCAGGAAGAAGCACAATCAGTAAGTACATGAAAGAACATCCAATGCACCGTCTTTCATAAATAGCAGGGGTTCTTAATAATCTTGATATTAAGTATAATAACTTCATTAACCTTAATTATTTGTGATTTTGAAGACTGATGTGTCTGTTTTATTTGATGTTGTGGTTGCTCGTTTTGCATATTTTAATGAACACGTGTCCCCAACATGCCTTGTGTTCGCAAACATGAAATGTAGATATTTTTTCTGATTTCTGATAATATAGAATAGGATAGTCTTATTATCAATAAATAGTGTGCTAAAGTTGTGGAGTGACCTTACACTGCGGCAGGACTTCTGTTGTGTCATGTTTTTCAGCTGTGGCAGTAGCAACAGTTATCTTGGCAAATTTTCAATATCACAGCTGTTACCTTAATCAGAAAATCCCATCTTTACCCACCTATTTGTTTTTCTTTTTGATGATTTGTGATTTGCCTTGTTTTTGCATCAGAAACTTTTAGGGTTTGAGTTATGATGCAAAACATGCCAGGAGACCTCTATTTCGTTTTCGGCCATTGACCCAGCTTCCTGTGTCATTGTTGGGCCAACCCCGGCATTTTCCAACACACCCACAGCTCTTTGCCTCTCTGGCATTCAAATCTCTGTTCTCCTGTTGGTCTCTGTTCATGCATCATAGCACACTTAATTTGGTCTCTGTCCATGCATCGCAACACATTTCATTTGGTTTCTGACTCTATTGCATCCATTGCTTGCAAGTCTCTGTTTTATTTATTTTTTATTACCTTGATGTTTTACTGTTCATAATTTATGGATTTTCTTAACTTTTCCCAGTTTTTGCTTTGGTCTTTGTTAAGTGTTAACATATGTAATGTGGTCTACTTACTAAAAGAAATATCTAACGTTCTTTTTTATCTATTAATTCCATTTTTTCAATTTTGTTCCTGTGTTCTTATTCTATTAATTATGATTATGATTGTGGTAATGTCGTTTATTTTTTAGCATTTATATATATGCATAGTATAAAAACTATAGACTGCTCTGTGGGGTTGAAAAACTATTCATTGTTATTATGTTTTGACCTAATTTGTAGTTTAGTACTTTTTTTTATAAATATGATGGAGCTTTGGACTATGATTCTTGGGATGTAGTATTATGAATGTAAACTACTTATCATATAAGACAGATGCTTTTCTATCTGTTTTGAAGTTCCAACCAATTGTATTCTTTCTTTCGAAATTTCATTTGAATATGAAATGATAATTGTGTTCAATAACAGTAGATAATAAAACTGATGTCTACTAATAAAAAATGAACGAAAGATAGTGAGAGTGGAAGTTTCATTTTTTAAAGTGCTTTCTCCTATATCCAGTGTATCTTGTGATTATTTTTCTAATAACGATTTGTGATATGTTTGTGCTGTGGCAATTGTAGGTTGGACTGCTAAGAGAAGTTTCCACTAAAGCAAATAATGCAGAGCTGAAGTTATTTTTGGAACTAGAAATGGGGCAGGTAATAATTTTCTTAGTAATTTAATCTTTCTGGATAGTATGGTTGTGACCATTAAAACGTATATATTCTTCCCTCCCCTTCTAAGTGAGTCACAACTAATATGGATTTGTTACTTATACCTTGCTCAACGAATCAGGATTTGCGGCCTATTCCTCCTCCTGAGAAGTCAAAAGAGAATCTCTTGCTTTTCCTTAAACTTTATGAACCTTCAAATGAGAAGCTTCGGTACTTGCTCTGCCTAATACTTATCAGAGGTGAATCTGCATTTTATTAACAAAATGTATTTTCCTCTGTTTTCTCAGGTATGTTGGGCGGCTTTTTGTGAATAGTAGTGGGAAGCCAGAAGATATATTGGTAAAACTAAATGAAATGGCTGGATATGCTCCTGATCAAGATATAGACATTTTTGAGGTTAGTCCATCTGCATCTTATGTACAATTATGTTCCATGGTTGCAAATAATGCTTACATTCTGTTATGCACGCTCAGGAGATAAAGTTTGTGCCTAATGTCATGTGTGAACGGGTTGACAAGAAATCCACATTCCATGGGAATCAGGTATACATTATGAGTGACTATCATTATATTGGTTTTCCATTGCTATCAAGTATGTTTTTTGTACTTTATATTTCTTATTCCGACTTCTGGCACTTATTACATTGTTTTAAGTTTATAATAATAAATAAATATTCCCACCTATGGTTGTGACTTTTGTACTGTTGTAATTTGAGCAGCTTGAGGATGGTGATATTATTTGCTACCAAAAGTCGCCCCCCCCAACTGGAAGTGGAGAGCGATATCGCTATCCAGATGTTCCTTCTTTCTTGGAATATGTGCATAACCGTTTGGTATTAACTGTTTAAATTTTCTTATAATTTCTTGTTGGGTGTTGACTGCTATGTAAATTTAAACTGTTGTGTCCTTAATTTCAATATCTCCTGCTATAAGAAGGAATCACACTGCACCAATTATGAAAGTTATCCTTGGGTTCTCCTGATGTGTTAATTTGCCTTGAAAAGTTAGTTTCTAATCTAAGTGATCATAATGTTATTAATCACCTGTATTTTAATTAAATATTTTTTTTGATAAAATTATATTTATTATATAAGTTAATATGTAATTGTAAATTATATTCATTAAAGTTTACTTTAATTTTGATTAGATGTATATATTTGTGTATGTAATCAAGTTGGTTTATGTAAATAGTAAAAAGAAAGAAAAAGAGTTGTAATTTATTTGAATAGCAACAAGAGTAAAATAATTTTAATGAAAAGAAACAGAAATAATGTTAATGTAGATGGGTGGGTAATATTCCCGAGGAGCTGACACTTGTCCAAGAAAACCTTCTTTAATTAGTAGATTAATTAATAGATGGCTTCATTCAACTTGTAAACCGGAGATTTGGCTTGTTTTTCAAAACTAGGAGGTTGATTCATGTAAACCTCTTCCTCAAGAAGCCAATTGAGGAAAGCATTGTCGACATCAAGATGGAGTGGTCACTTATAAGTGAGAGCAAGGGTCAAATGGCTTGGTGACTGGAGAAAAGGTCTTGGTGTAGTCATAGCCGAACTGTTGATTAAATCCTTTTGCCACAAGTTAGGCCTTGTATCTATTTACTTTACCATCAGGTTTTTCTTTTATTCGAAAAATCCATTTATTGCCAATGAGCTGTCTGCCTGGAAGTAAGGGAACAAGGTGCCACATGTCACATAAGGTAGGGAGAAAAATATCTGGGCATTAGGGTTTGTACCCTGGTCTGGATACCATGTTGAATTTCAGAGGTATAGAGAGAGAATTGTAACTTAAACTAACAGAATATTAACTGAATTAATTATGAATTGATTGACTCATTACAGTAGGTTGAGTCATCTATATATAAGAGGAATAAATGATGTAGGACAGCTAACTAACTAGGCCCAAGGCTCAAACAGTTGATCCTAGAACAATCAGTATTCAGTACAAAATAGAGAATGTACATACATGTTATACAACTAACTGTAATACTTTAGAACCATGTGTAGGAATTCTATTTAAAGATTAAGCTATAAGATGAAGGCTCATGCTAGTTTTATATCTTCAACACCCGTTGATAAGATGCTAGACTCCATATCAAAAAAGCGTTTTTGTTGTTCAAGCTGTAGTTTGCTTTCTCCTAATAAAATCACATGTTTTGTTGATATTCAGCTTGTGGTTTATTTTGGGGAGTCACTGATGGTTGTTTCTGTACACATTGGATGTTGTTGTGTTTAATTTTATATTGGGCTTGATATATTTTTCTTCAATTGCTATGTGTCAAATGGTTTGTTTTGATCTTTCCTCATTTTTTTTTCCCAATTATGAAAGACATAAAAAGCAAACAAATTCATAGTTTAATTGATTTCATTAGACTTGCACTTGTAAAAGTTAAAACATTTAACATAGTGTTGGTCTCAGTCGCGGCTAAAGAATCCTGCTATGTGGACATTATTTCTGTACAGTAAAGTATTTTGACCTATTCAATTAGTTATTTTGCCTTGATATGCAGGTTGTTCGCTTTAGGAGTTTGGTGAAACCAAAGGAGGATGAATTTAGTCTTGAGCTGTTAGTTTCTTTTAAATCTACTATTGTCTTTCTATTATAAATGATTAAAGTATATCTGGTAGTTCAATTTTTCTCTTTGATCATCTAGGTCAAAGCTTGACACCTATGACAATGTTGTTGAAGAAGTTGCTCAACATATTGGTTTGAATGACCCTTCTAAGATCAGTCTCACATCTCATAACTGCTACTCCCAGCAACCTAAAGCACAATCTATCAAGTACCGAGGAATGGAACATTTGACAGACATGCTGATTCACTCTAATCAGGTCTGTTGTTTCACAGTGCAAAATTTTTCAATAGATTTTGTTACATTCTATTTGCATAATGGGCTTCAAGTTGTTTGGGTTTTTTTTTTTTTTTTTTTTTTTTTTTTTTTTTTTGCATAGGCTTCCAATATGCTAAACTGTTGTCTTTTGGTTTTGCTTCTAGACTTCTGATATTCTATACTATGAAGTATTGGATATCCCTCTGCCAGAATTGCAATGCCTAAAAACTCTTAAAATTGCTTTCCATCATGCTACCAAGGATGAAGTAAGCTCTGTCAGTCACCACTTTCAATTTTTACACAATAATTTTCCACCAGTGTTATACTTCTAACCGAGTTATCCTTGTTCAGGTTGTAATTCATACTATTAGATTACCAAGACATAGTAGTGTGTCAGATGTAATTGATGATCTTAAATCAAAGGTATGATGGTAAACCCACACAAGCATAGTTGATAAATTTTGTTGAGGCACATGGATTATAGACATTCTGTAGACACAATCAAAGTTTATAATTTTGTTGAGGCCTTTTGGCTTTCCTGCCTATTTGTTTACTATTATTTTGTATTAGAGAGTTTTTAAGACAGATAGTAAGTTACCATTGATAATTGGTGTGAAAGCAATTCAATTTTAGAACTTTTCATATGCTATAGTGCATACTTATCAATCACGGGTGGAGCGGCCGCGATAGCGGCAGAGCGGCGCGGCGTGGACCTTCAACGCGACAACAGGTGGTGTCGTGGTGCGGTTAGAGATCGAGGTTGTCGTGGGCGCGACGTCGGATTCGCGGAGCGGCCGCGATTGCGGAGGGAGAGGGCGCGACGTCGGATTCTCTGACATAGGGCGAAGTTGCGCGTCATATTTAAGCTCTGTGCACTTCGACCATCTTCTTCACTTCGTCAAACCGCCATTTGTGACTGCCACCTCCTCTGTGCACTCCGACGCCGACATTACCTTCTCCGGCCGCCAGATCTTCCTTTTCCGGCGGCCCTTTCTTCTTCTCCGGCGACTGTTTTTTTCTCCTTGAGGTTCTGTCTTCTTCTCCATTCTTCTTCTCCGTTCTTCTCCATTCTGTTTATTCTCCTCTGTTTTCTTCTTCTCATCCTCCTTCATTTCTGACTTTCCGTGCTGTTTTCTTCTTCTTGTTGGTGACCCGTGACCCTTGACTCTGTTTTGTTCTTCTCGTTGGTGGTGACCTGTTTCTTTTCTTCTTTGTTGTCCAGTCCAGGGACTTCCTTCCCCTTTCTTATTGTGACGGCCTCTGGTTCCCCAACCCCAATCTCTAGTCAGCAAGAAAATAACAAGACCAGTAATACAATTGGCATTTTCTTTTGGGCCTGATTTGCTTCCTGCACCCCTTTATTGCTTAATGTACTCCTCTGGCTATTTTTTTTAATTATATTTCTCGTTTTCAGCTTATATATTATAAATTTTTTAATATATATATATATATATATATATATATATATTAAAACATTAGAATAGCGGTCATCCCGCTACCGCTATCCCGCTATCCTAGTTTTGAGGCTTGGCCGCTCCGCTCCGCTATCCGGGATTGATAACTATGCTATAGTGTTTGACTTTAGTGCAACACATGTCAAAAACTGGAAGTCTAATGCTATAAAGCTTTTACTATGTGAATGGTTTTGGGATGGGTCAATACCCAAGACTCCTCGTCTGCAACACACATAACACATTATTTAAATTTTGTATACAGAAACTCACTAAATTTATAGGTTATCTCTTCCTCTCTCCATCCCATATGGAATAATGGAATAACAAGAAAAGAATTGGAAATTGTTGAAATTTTGGAGTTACAGGCATTGATGGGTAGAGAACAGAGAAAGGCACTGTATGATCTATTTTGTAATAAAATATATTACAGTCTGTTAATGTGTGTATTAAACGTAGAGCAGCACTAACCCGTATTTATTCTAATTTTTATTGTGATCCTATTTCCTTAAGTTTTATCTAAATGGTTTACAAAGGGTTCTCCTGACTAGTTAGAATTATGATTAGTATAAATAAGGCTTTGTGTTTTAGGTTTTATGAACATCATCAACCCATTGTAATAATTACATTATATTTATATATCAGTTCATATCAATTAGTGTTTCATTTTCTTTAATCCCTCTACCTCCCATGCCTAAAATCACATAACTTCAACATTGGCAACAGAGTATTGCCATCTGCTGCGACATGTCCCATAGTTTCTTTCAGGGTGTAGAAGTCCAAAGATAAGAGAAAATCTAATGGAAACTGAAATTTTCTTAGAATGAAGCATGTGTACATGTGTGTGTGTGTACAGTTAGTTAGAATCCTAACTAACATAAACAAATCACTATCTGTCATGCCAGTTCAGCATGACAGAGACACTTGCTGCTATTACAAACACAAACTATTATCACAACTTATACTAGGGGATCAGTATTTTGGACATGCAAAGAGAATGGAGAGCTCTTTTACTCTGATTACTGATTACTTTTATAGCACTGTTGTTGCTATTGTATTTGATCTGGTTTTTTCCTGGTCTGTGGATTCCTTAATCATTAACCTCTATACCTTTTCTTTCAAATTCTAATTGGACTTTTATGTGTAAAAAATGATATATGGTTTTGGGTCACATTTTGGTGGTAATGTATGCTATACAGTTGTGATTTTTGTTTATGGTAAATTTGTTAACTAACGTTTTTTTGTCTTGTAAGACAGGTAGGTCTATCACATCCTGATGCAGAACTTAGATTGCTTGAAGTTTTCTATCACAAGATCTATAAGGTGTGGAGAATTTAGTTTTTTAATCTCTCTTTCAGATACTGGTATTATCCTATTAGTAGTGAAAATGATTTCCCTTGCTCTTCATGAGGTGAAAAGTGAATTCATATGGTATTCATGAAAATGTGACCAGGTGCTGAGGTGTTTCAGGCTTATCATTGAAGCAATACAGCTAGTCCATAAAACAAAATTGCAAACTTAATTCAAATAACACAAACATGGTTTTTAAAAGTAATGCCAACATTTGTAAAAAACAAAAGTGCCAATATTTTAAAAATGATAGAAAGAGAGCATACAGAATGATTAAAAATGTGAGTAAATAACTCTGAATAACTGTATTGTACTTTTCAGTGAGTTATAACTGTCACTGTCAGACATTGTAATTGTCACATCAGTTGAGCTTCTGTAGTATATATTAGGGGTGTTTAGAACTGAACCAAACTGACCCAAAAAACCTCAAACTGCAGAAAAACTGAAGGGCTTCAGTTTGGTTTGGTTTTTGTTTTTCCCAAACTGAGTGGTTTGATTCAGTTTTCGGTTTGGCATGCGGAAACCAAACCGAACCACACTCACTAGCTTAATTATTATTGGACTCATACGTGTAAGACATGTTTAAGTTTAAGCTTTTGTGAAAAGACACTTATATACAGTCATTCACTAAGACTAAAACGCTAAACTTAACACTTAACACTCAGTCTCTCACTCTCTCCTCTAATGCGTAAAGCTAACGCCTAAAATCACTCTCCATGCGGTCCTCTCTGCATTTGCAGTGGCACTCTCTCTGTCATGGGCCTCTCGGCGTTTGCGGTGGCATCTCTCTTCCATGCGTGTCTCAACTCTGTTTTACTTTCTTTTTTTTTGTAAGTTTAGTCGTTGCAACTTGGACTAGTTATTATTCAAGTTTTGTCCAATTATAACACACTTTATAAGCATTTTTCTTATTACTCACTAGGAGAATTTTCAACCTGCAAAAATCGAATCAAACCAAATCGCATAAGACTGGTTTGGTTTGGTTTGAATTTCATAAATTATTTAAACCGAACCAAATCGCACTGCACTTATTTTCTTGTTTGGTTTGGAGTAATTTTAAGCTAAAATTGCACCAAACCACACTGCGAACATCCCTAGTATATATGATGTTGTCAACAGAAGCTCTCTTCCCTTTTGTAATAACTTTAATCAATCTCATTCTTCATTCTCTGTTTTTCTCTCTATAGTAAGTGCAGTTAATAAAATGCAAATTGAATTACGGTGTCATGAGAAACAAAGTACTAATGCATAAAATAAAATAAAGCAAAGTCCCAAGATATACAAATGACTTCTCTTTTATTCTAAAACTTTACCCAAAGACATGAACAAAGAATGAAGCAACATTGATTGGCTATAAATAATTGATTTATCTGTGAATTATTTTATATCTTTCCCTCTTATTAGTTATTGGTTGAGAACGCATCTGGCACAATGAAACAGCTGTGCCTTGTCTACGAGTTTTGTTAGTTAATCTTCAAGTCATTTTTATATGAATACTCTTTTCAAAGTAATATGCTTGAGTGTAATCTTGCATTGAAATGCTGAAATTGTTATTAGGCGAGACTTGAATTAGAATTCAACTTGTCCGTATAAATGGGGTTTTGAGTGTTATGTATATTCAAAGTAATTAGTATAATATTGTTTTCTTTATCTCATATCTGCTCCTGGGGAAAATAATGAAACCCTTAACTCATGACACCATGTAGACCATATGCTTGAGCTGTCTGAAATTCTGAATGAGCACGTCAAATATAATCCTAGCTTGATCGAATTGTCTCATTTAATATTGAATTTTTCAAGGTTTATCTTTCTTATCTCAACGCATTGACAAAATATTACATTGCTAATGGTAGTCTTTTAATTTAGGCATTTCAACCTGCTTAACGTAATACCTATTACAGCAATTTATGTGCGGCTGTTTTCTTTCTTAACTATGAGAAAATATTTCAAATTTTGGGTAGTTTTGTTCACAGTCTTGCGATCTATCTTTTGCAGATTTTCCGTGTCAATGAAAAGATTGAGAACATTAATGATCAATATTGTGCGCTTCGAGCAGAGGAGGTAAATATTTGTATATATGCTGTTTTATAATAAAATAATGTTTAATTTTTTAATAGTTTGGATAAGTTGTATCTATTAGTATTTTAGCGACCCACATATATGCTAGAAAGAAGAAGCACGGGCTTAAGTCTGCATGAGTAGAAATGGGTATTATCATTATAACAGAATAATGAGAAATGGTGATGAGCAAGATAGGATTATATTTTGTTGTCAGTTGTATAACAGAATGCAAGAATAAGATAGAGTTATGTGCTGTTATAACAGAATGTTTCAAGTCTGAATGAGTAGGAATGGGGATAATATTGAGAAGATAAGGGAGTTTGTTATTGGGTAGTTAGTTAAATGTAGAAAGGAAGGCTAAGGGAAGGGGGATAAAGAGGTATTTTAGTTTGAAAGGGGGTTGCAGACTTGCAGTCCCTTGAAATGCTCTGCTTATCCTGTATTCTCATTTCTTTTTTATTCCATTATCAATTCCTTCCTTGTATTGGTCTAGTTCGTCCATTGTTCACGAATATTATTGGAAATAAGGGGTTTTTGCTATAATTAATAATAACTTCAGTAAGATATCAGTTTGCTTGTGTTAACGTATTTGAATACAGATGTCGAAAAGACATAGCCCGCTCATTGAGCTTGTTAAAAGCCACCATTTTTATAGACTACATTCCATTTGATCTGCTTTTCTTACTTGAGAGAAGGAGCTGGAAGCATAAAGGTGGGGGAGGAAAATCAGGGAAATAGTATAAGAGAGAGAATTTTCAGACAAAAATCACAAAGCTGGAAATGAAAAACTAGATCAATTGGCGTCATCGGGCTTGTCAAACAACCACCATTTATTGAAAGACCATCCTCTATCTGATATACTTGTTATACTTAATATAAGGACCTGGAGTTACATGGTAACAAGAAAAACATAAGGACGTGGAGGGAGGAAACAAAATAATAAAGATTCTTAACAAAATATTATAAAGATAAAGGAAAATGAAGAGCAGGAAAGTGATGAGACATTTTTCAGACAACCATTCTGTTTTTTGTGGAGGACCAATGGAACTACTCATTACCGGCTAACTGTGTTTGTCAAATTGGAGAAGCTACTTGTAGTATGCATTGACATCCTTGTTATCCTTGTTGGTCCTCGGTTTATAAGTTTGAAAAATTGCATATATTATCATTATTTTTTAATAGATTTTTTTATTGGTTCCATAATTAGTTAGGAAACTCCTATTAAGAGGGTCTATTTTAGTGGGAGGGTCCAAGTCTCTTGAATTACCTGGAAGATTTGTACTGTTCTTTTCTTTGTTAAATTTAAGTTTCTTCTATTCTCCTTTTCTGATTCAGTTTGTATCAAACTAATATAAGTGCTCCGTCTAATAGAGTCTACGGTTGGACTGTGGACAAAGACACGCATGAGATTTGGTTCAACCTGAAAAACACCCAATAAATTAGTGGAAATTATGGGTGACTCAAAGAAGGTGGAGAGGGTGTATTCTTGTAAATTTCCAAAAGATCTCAGGAGTTTTGGAGGATTCCTATCCAGGCTCCACTCTTTACTAGAGAATTTGTTAGGGAATTTGAAAATTGCCACTCCCATGATAGATTTGTGAAAAAAGGACTTTTTCTTTTCTGATAGAATTTAAGGAATTGAAGTTTGCCGTCATAGCTATTTGGCAGTTCCAAAATTTCCAAACCATTTGTCTTCAATGTCATTTTCTGTCTATGATGTTATACTTTTTTTCCTAGCACATTATTCATTTTTCAAATCTCATCTTCAATTTCCTGTTGCTGCAGATTCTTGAAGAAGAGAAAAACCTTGGCCCGCATGATCGGTTGATCCATGTTTATCATTTCTTGAAAGACACAACTCAAAATCAGGTGCTTTGACACTAAATCTGTCTTGATATAATAATAATTTTTCTCTCTCTAAAATTACTACCTTAATTTTTTTTAACATTTGCACTTTCTTTTCTTTTGTGTTTATGTTCTTTGAAAACAACAGCAAGTTCAGAACTTCGGACATCCTTTTTTATTGGTTATCCATGAGGGTGAGACATTAGCTGAAGTCAAATTGCGAATACAGAAAAAGTTGCAAGTTCCAGATGAGGAGTTTTCCAAGGTAAATATTACTAACGTGAATGAATTATGTACTCCTGCTTTTAGGCATTTTTTTTCTGTTATGCCCACGTTAGTCGTATCAAATGGGACTATTAATTTCTCGAAGTTCTGTCTAGTTGATTTTTGAAATACATTTCTGACTTCACAATATAATTTTGAGCTTGTTAAATTTTAAGTGCGGATAGTCATTTTTCTGTGTGATATTGAAGCATGTTACTTAGTGGTATTTTGAAACATTATTGTGTCCTTGCCAAATAGGTATAAGTATAATTTAAATTGTTATTACATAATAAAATATAATACCAAGTGATCTATGTGCATAACTTTATTACATGCTTCATAGTGCATCAAATCTAAGTAAGGCTCATCAAATCTAAGTAAGGCATACATAGGTTTGTATATTTACAAATATTGTCAAGTTATTGAATTTTAAAATACTTTGTAAAATGTTCCAATATTGTATAACTACATAGGTTTGACCAAATCTTTTGGGTGTAAACATTTTATAGCTTTTCTAAAATGTTTAAATATTTCTTCTCTTGCTTGTTTCTTCAGTGGAAGTTTGCATTTTTGTCGTTTGGTCGTCCCGAGTACCTTCAAGATTCAGATATTGTATCCACTCGGTTTCAGGTCTGTCAATCTTCTTTCCTCTGTGATTTTACCGTTTGGTTGTGATTGGTTGATTGTTTGAGTTTGAGGCTGTCAATGTAACTCAATTTTTTTCCCTTTTATGCAAAGTTAAGTCATATTGTTTTATTGTTTAGAGAAGGGATATCTATGGTGCATGGGAGCAATATCTCGGACTGGAACACATCGACAATGCTTCAAAAAGGTCGAACGCAGCCAATCAGGTATAATATAATCATGAAGCTAGCTCCTCATTTCTGAGGAATGGGTGGTGGGGGTGGGTTTGTTTTCCCCATCATAAAATGGATATATCACATGGTGGATGATGAGTCAGTGAGGAGGAAATTTATTACAGAAACTTTAAATTTGAAAATTTTAAATAAATATATGTACTTAATAGAAAAGGAAGAGCTCATCTGAACTCATGTTCTAGACATGAATTTTATTTCATGATAGATCTTTGCTCCTAACTACCCGCCGCCCCCCAAATGGCAATGGCAAAATAGTTAGATGGTTGTAATGCCACTGTAATTAATTTTATTGCGGGTTTCAGAAGCTTACAATAATTATTTCTTAATTTTTGCAGAATCATCATGAGAAGGCCGTAAAAATCTATGATTAGAAAAACGTTTCATCTCGACCAGTCAATTTAATTGTACCATATGCCAGCTTCACTTGAAGCGTTCTGAAGGTAACGAGAGTGGAGAAGCGACCAATCTTCTAAAGGGTAGTCTGTTGAAAACCGTAATTTTTTTAGCTGAGGTGGTGGGTGTGGTGTATAGCCTTCAATAGTGATTTAAACTCGTCTTTTGAGCAAACATATCTTTTGATGGTTAGGAGATTGAATTTGAAATTCCCTTGTCATTTGGTACATAACATTTTGGGGTTGGGTTTTGTATAGAAGGTATAGAAATGTAGGTATACTTAACTCTTTTCTATGGCCCACAACACCATTGTGGGATTTGTATTTGCTTCAGTTGGTGAAGCTTTTTCGAGAGGATGGGGAAGTGCGTAATGCTTCTACAGGGTCTAACATGTAAATTTCCCTTGTGCCTTTCTTAATCATAGTTTTTGTTACCGTAAAGGAAAACATTATTTTTCCTAATGTTTCTCATCGTTTGATCATGCTGATTTGCTGTCTTGCTCTTTCACCTTGTGTTTTAAAAGTCTGGTTGGATTGCTTCAGGAAAAACACCATAGCGAAACTTTATATTACAAGAGTGTGTTTGGATAGAGAATTTTTATCGATGAAAGTAATTTATCAGAAAATTTAAAATTTTTTAATTTAAAATTCAGAATATTTTTATATGAAGAATTGAAATTTTTGGAATTTTAAAATAAATTTTAAACAACTAAAAATGTGGAATTTTAATTTTGAAAATGAAAGAATTTTTAATTGATGCATTTTAATTTTTCTGAATTTTAAATTTCTTGAAATTTTAAAATATTCCATTCAAACATACTCTAAGTGCACTTAGTTTAAGGATTATAAAGTTATTTTTCAGAAAGTTAACTAAAGAGCATGACATTTTCATGTTTGGTTCAAGTTTTTAAAATTATTTTTAACATCGTTGATTCTCGTGAATGTAATATTTTCATGTTTGACTTGATTTTTAATCTCATGAATCACAATTTGCGAGTTTTTTTTTTTTTTTTTTTTTTTTTTTTTTTTTTTTTTTTTTTTTTTTTTTTTTTTTTTTTTTTTTTTTTTTTTTTTTTTTTTTTTTTTTTTTTAAGAAATATTACGTTACCTTGTAACTCAAATTTGTAGGGCTGTTAATATGTTTGTTTGATTTGTGTTTAGAGTAATGTAATCCATGCAATATTTCCTTAGCTTCATCCGGACTAATTTTATTGTTTTGATTAGATTTTGTAATACTCCAAATTATATTAGTGATGTATGTTTCGAAGTTTGTGTTAATTGCAGATTTGTTGCTAGTCAAATAACTTATAAATATAAATTTTAATAAAGAAACATAATTGAATTATGGATAAAAGATTTTTTCTTTGGAAGATCAGCGGCCACAACAAAAATTACGAATGTGGTATAACTAGTTCCATTACATTTTTAAATAACAAATAAGAACACTCCTTATAAATGAGCCAATGATTAACTAATAGTAGAAGTGAATTCAATAATTTTGACTTTTGGTCATAAGTCCTAACTTAGTCTCCTCCAATCATGAAAGGAGGCTAGGATGGTCCTAGCCCAACACTAATAGTATAAGCGATTCCAATAATTATGACGGTTCTAACATAGTCTTTTTCCATCCGGGAAGGAGGCTAAAATGGTCCTAGCCTAGCCTCTTCCAGTTGGGTAACAAGACTAGGAGTAAAGTCAAAATTATTAGATTCGCTTGTGCTATTAGTTAGTGATTGACATACAATATGCCAAAGGAGAAAAAAATGATTTAGATATGATTTTAATTGTAGATTAATAAGACGGAAAACATTGTGTTACTTTTCATTTTCAATTAGTATAAAGAATGGTGCTACATAGTAGTAGGAAGGAATGTTACATGAATCCAACTGTTAAAAAGGAAGCTGCGAATGTTAGACAAAAGCCTTTTGAGTTATGCTTCCTACACCAGTTTTTATTCTTATACACCCAGCAAAATTTCTATTATTCCAAGAATGCCCTTCTTTTTTCTGTTGGTTAAAATAGATACACTTAACGATTTTCTTCATTTTTTGTTGGCTGGCTCATTGGTTTCGTTCGTTCTTCAACTCTCTTTTTTCATCTCCGGTTGGTGCTGTTGTTTTGGTGGTGGCGGAGGTGGTCGTTATTCGTGGTGGTTGGTTGGTTTCGGTTAGTTGTAGTTTCGTCGGAGGTATGTTCCAGCAACCAGCTCTGTGATAATCCGTAAAGGTCATACAGATTACCAATCCATATGATCCATACAGATTGCCAATCTGTAAGAGTCATACGGATTCAATTCATATGACTATTACGGATTGACGATCCGTATGGCCTTTACGGATTGCTAATCCGTATGACCTTTTTTTTTAATTTTTGTTTAAAAGAGTTTTTTTTCTATTTTAAAATATTTTTTAATTTATGTATTTGTAAAGTGTGTATAATTTGTTGTATTCCAATAAATTTATTTGTTATTTAAGTGTAATTGATCCTTTGAAGAAATGTATTGATGAGTATTGAATTTGTATATAGTTTGTTAATGAACGTTTATTTTTAAATTGTTTGTTTAGATGAACATCGATGAGTGGATGTATGACAATATTATGTATGAAAAAATTAATATGACTAAAGACAACAAAGACACACTTTCCGCGTTTGAAAATAACATGTGTTCAATTGATTGTTCTGATGCCTTCAATACTTCAAAGGTATTTATATGACATTGTTTTTGACTAAAGTAAGTAAATTAATTATTTGAGAAGATTGAAGTTGTATTATCATTTTTTGTAGGTGTTTTATTCTCGTGATGAGGTATTGCAATAAGCTTGTAGAGTTGCATATGAGATTGGCTTTGTAGCCGAGATAATGAGATTTGAATTAGCAACTGGAAAAGGGGAATGACCTCATTTATTTTATTGGTTGTGAAAGGAGTGGAACATTTAGAGTATTCAACAAAGATTTAGTACGGACAATGACTAGCACTAGAAAGTGTGGTTGTCCTTTTAAGTTGCGAGTGAAACTAGTTGTAGGTGATGAAGGCTGGATGGTGAAGTTGGAGGATGTCTAACAGACTCCCCAATCTGTGACGGGTCATGAAAAGATGCGATATTTGGTAGAACCAATCCAAATAACATGCCTCACACTGACCAGGGAAACTGACTTGGTCTTAAGTGACTGCAAGATACTGAGAAAAGTGAAGCCACCTGTCATTACCCTCTCCGGTTGGTATCTGACAATGCATGGGCCCATCTGATATGACCTGAGAAAAGAGAAATGACTTCAAAGTCATGGAAGGCAGGGTGATCAGTGTATGGTATCCAACAAACACCGTTTGTCGTCAACCTATCTAATCGCCTATGATAGATTGTGATAGGTTATTGCCTTCCCGGTCTTCCAGTGACATGCTTGTGGTTGTCTCTACACATAGTCCACATCTGCAATATTTATTAGTTAGCTAGCTACATATAAATCCCAAATCATTTTAGAATGGAATTATATTTAAATACAATCGTACCTCTCCTGTCCAAACTTTTGCTGCTACATGATTAGTGTAAAGTGACAACACTGAAGTGTCATGGGGCCCGCCAGGAAATCCCTCAGCCTCAGCATCAATGCTTCCCTCCTCAGGTACAACAATGTTACCCACATCTACACCTTGGTTAGTAGACACATCGTCAACAATAACAGCCCCTGCCCATTGTCTTCATTCCGATGCTGTCGGCCTTCGGCGTTCAGGGGCTTCTTCTTCGTTACCACTTGCCTCTCTACCTAAGGCTTTGTTGACAACTCTGCCCAAAGCCCGACGTAATTCTGATGTTTTAACCATAACCTATAATTTTGACAATTTGTTAGATAACAACTTCAAATCAATCCAAATGAATGCAATAAATATAAGTTATTTTCATACAAATCAAATCAACCCAAATCAATGCATACCCGTCTGGATCACAATCAATATTCAAGTTAAGCAACTATGGATCACAATCCAAATTTAATTATTATTGTAAATACACTAACACAACTACTCGACAACACAAAGAACCATAGGATCACAATAAGAAAAAAATATATTATTGGACAACATGCATCAGCTTAATTAGTACCCATCTGGGTACGATATCATATCACAATATCATACACAGAAAATTGGACAACTCAAAAACCCTTAACAACAAATACTAAATCAATTGCATTTTTACCCGTAACAACCCTTGGATATCAAATCATTACCCACTTGATTACCAATATGAAATCAACCCAAACCAACAAAAAATACTAATTAATTACATTTTTACAAATAAATAAACATTATTTTTTTAAAAAAAAACCTCAGTATGATCATACAGATTGCCAATCCGTATGATCCATATGGATTGACAATCTGTATGAACCTTACGGATTGACAATCTGTATGACCCTTACGAATTGGAGACTCATACAGATTGTTAATCTGTATGAACCTTATGGATTGTCAATCTGAAAGCCTCATACGGATTGTTGAAAAATCTGTTTTCTTTTTATGGATTTCCAATCTGTAGGAGGCTTTCCTATCCCTTAATCCACTTGGCCTTACGGATTGTCAATCCGTACTCATACGAATTTTCAATCTGTAACCATCAACCATGCCCAATTTTTTTCCTAATGAACCTAAATGACGCTGTGATAAATGAAAGCAAGAACTTACGTGGACGACGATGGCGGAAACCAGACAACCACAACAACCAATGCCCAACAATCACGACCTCAATGAAACCACTAGCCTGCGCTGAGGAGGAGACGAACAACAAGGCGGAATGAAGGAGAAAAAAAAGAAAGGGAGTCTGAATGGTGTATTGGAAAAAAAAATTTGTCCATACTTAACCCCTTTTTGAACTTAGGATGAAAATCGAACAAAGTTAATGAGAACTTTTAAGAATATAAGTTTGCCATATCCGGACTACAAAATATTAGGTTTATTAAACTTATTTACGAATTTTTTAGTATTTAATATCTGAGTGTAAGATGGAAATTTAATATAAAGAACATTATATATTGAATTAAAGCTAAGATAATCATGTTGAAAGTATATAGTAACTGAGAAATTTAGTTGTCCTAGAAATGATGTTTTTTTAATCTAAGATAGTTGATAACTTATTAATAACTTTCGAAGATATGAAATACATAACTTTTTTTCTCGTACACTAATTACAAATGACTTAGTTTGTTATGTTTATTTAATATCTAGTATATAATCTGTACGTGATCGAGAAATGATAATTTAACAAAAGAAAGTAGTATTATATAACGGGACCAATGATAATTACGTTAAAAATATCTCTGTTAATGCGAACACAACTTAGCGTCATGTTAATTTTTTTATGCATCTTAGCGTCAAGTTAAAACTAATCTATGTTTATTTATTATCTATGTAAAAAATATCTCTGTTTATATAAATCTAGCATATAATGTGCAAGTGAGAAATGATAATTTAAAATATCTTTTTTGAAACAAAAAGTACAAATAAAACTAAAATAGTAATTTTTTTAAAGAAATATGATGTACATAAATTTGTTCCACTGCACCAACTACAATGTTATTTGTAGTCACTGTATAAAATGTTAGATGCTATTTTTTTAAAAATATTTTTTCTAATAATTACTAAAAATAAATACATATAAAAAGACAATGATCTAGCCAGAATTTATTCTGATTTTGGCGAAATTAATAAAATTTTCTTTGAAATCTGGAGAAAATACATGGTGAGGTAATTAGGTTGGCTTTGCAATATTACCTTTGAAATCACACCATTATAAAGTAGTAAAACTTAGACGAATCATCATCATCTACGACAGAAAGTGCACTATGCACATGCACTAGCTACTATATACAAGTAAGAAAATTAAACAACAACCACAAGATCAGTTTTTTTCTCATAAATTACACCACTTATATTAATTTATATACATACTCGATAGTGTATACTCAGCAATTGGTTGGCATTGGGGAGCCACAACTGTCACTAACCATCTTGGCATTGGAAGTGTTGATGAACTTCTCAAGTGTTGGGTCTTTCATGTACTGGCAAATGCATGATCTTGGTTGCTTTGTGAGTCTTTGACAGCACTCTGGTGAGGGTGGGGTTGAGGTGGTGAAGGCATCAGCACATGGAACCAACTCCATTACGTTGCAACACTCTGCCGCTGGAGCTGGTGCTGGTATTGGTGCTGGTGCTGGCACTGACACCTCTGCTTCAATTAGAAAAAGACTAAGAAGCATAATGCACAGCATCACACATTGAATCTTCATTTTGAAACAAGGCCCTAGTATTGTGACTTTTTGAGTGAGGGAAACTTAAATCTCTTCATTGTTTATAAGGGGCAAGAAGTTAGAGGATTTGAGCTCACTCACGAAATATATATTTCTTCTATTTTAAAAAAAATAGGTGAGTTGGATTTTGAGAGCTCATTAAGATCAAAATAAACCTCAAGCCTTAAAGAATACTTATAGATGTACTTATATATTACTTATCATTAAAATTTTCATATTGGTAACGGGAGTTGAACTCACATCCTTTTGGGATATGAATTCGTTCCTTACCAATTAGATCAACCTTAGTTGATAGAAAATATAATTTTACTTCTTATAAAACAGTGAGTAATAGTTTTTATTTCTATAATTTTTATATTTTTAAAATCTAAAATCATTGTTTTCGATTCTTAATGTTCATTTTAAGCTATATAAATAATATTTATTTAGAGATCTAAAAAAATTGAGGTATCACGTATTGACATGCTACCATACATACCAGTAGATGTCACCTAAAATATGCACAAAAATAGTTAACGAATATAACATAATTGCAGGTATAAAAACAATAATTTCATTTTTTTTATGGATAGAAATCAAAGAAAAAACCTTGATTTAAATAAAAACTTACTCATTATGAATAACTACATTTAACCC
>PYAF01005873.1:506528-530364 GCA_007407185.1 Glycine tomentella
CACACACACACACACACACACACACACACACACACACACACACTAGGGTCAAGCAGTATGACTCCGATAGGGTAGAGATCACCTTTAATAGGTCCAACTCCTTCAATACTGCTAGATCATCCTTTACCAGATATTCTAGATCTGAAATGTTTGGATCTGTTTTCTCTAGGAAATCCTTATCTGCTACTCCAAGTGGAAGTAGTAGCAGAATTAAGCTCTAGGGTGTAGAAACCTCATCTTTGATTCCTCAACCCGTTTATCAGCAACAAAATAATGAAGAAGAGTCTAGATCTATCCCCTCTCCAAGTTTTTCATCTATGCAAGATTATGGAGTTATCCATGATTAATAAGACCTGCATAGATTATGAACCCTTAAGCTAGATTTCAACTATGAGGAAATGACTCCTCAAAGAGAGTGGTTTCTTAGCCATTATAGGGATGATAACAAAGATTAGGGAAGAGTATTATTCTTTTCTTAGTCAAGTTAAAACCCAAATATTTTTCTTTGATTGGTTTAAATCTTATGCAACTTACCATAAGATAAACTATCCTTTCATAGAACTAAACACCATTAGTGTTATCACTAAATATGATCTTAAGGATGGCTAGATAGTTAAGTCTGAGTTTCCTCCATCAACCAAGTTTATCCTTCCCAACATTAGGAATGAAAAGCATAATCTTATTTGTGCCTCACATTTTAAATATAAGGATGAGTCTGAACCCATATCTTCCAAAGATATTAAAAATCTTATGGAACAATCTAACTATACCAACAAATACCTCCAGACCATAGGAGAAAATTAGGAGAGAGACCTAGCCTGATTTTAGAAGCTAGTACATCTTCCTCTAAGACCATTCAGACCCCAATCTTTAAACCTTTTAGGATGACTGATAAGCTTAAGAAAGAGTTTGCTAAACTCAAAGTGTTCAACCAACCTTCTAGTCACCCTGCTGATGAGATTAAGGAAAAACGTGAAGGATTAACTTCTATAATCATCAAAGATACTCCTCAGACCTCTCAAGAAGCTCATTCTAGACCAACCATCACTAGGGCAAGATCTAGACATGGAACCCAAAAGGGCAAAGATAAGGAGATCAATGTCCTTAACCAAGCCAAGTCAGAAATTGGTAAATCTGACTCTGATAGGTCTGTCCAGATTAATCCTATTAGAAATTAACCCAATTGGAAGTAACCTTCTAAGCTGTATTACAGTATGGAAACCGCTCCTAATCTTCTCTTATAAGAAAGGGAAGATTCTAAATCCTTTAATGCAACCACATCTATGAATGGAACATAGATGACAAAACTGAGTACCAAATCTTCAATATCCTCCAGCAGATGACCATGGTTGCTACAGCCTATGATACATTCCTTAACTGTACAAAAGCAGTTATTGTAAATATTTTAGTTTCTGGTTTTACTGGACAACTAAACGACTGGTGGGATAACTACTTGTCCGAGGAGCATAAGATTACCATTCAGAGCGCTTTCAAAATGAAAAATGATGGCACTGTTCTTACCCAAGATGGTAAACCTATCCCTGATTTTGTCAATCAATTAATCTTTACCATAGTTCAACATTTCATAGGTGACTACAGCCTGTGGAAGGATAGATTTGTTGAATTTCTTTCCAATCTTAGATGTAAGACTTTAGCTGACTTTAGGTGGTATAAGTATACCTTCCTCACTAGAGTCTTTACCTGTGAAGACAACCAATAACCTCTCTGGAAAGAAAATTTCTTGTTGGTTTTCCTAAATCTTTAGGGGATAAGGTTAGGGATAAGATTCATAGTCAACATCCCAACAATGAAATCCCTTATAAGAAATTAAGTTATGGTCAACTTATTGTTTATATCCAAAAGGTAGCCTTAAAAATTTGCCAAGATGATAAAATCCAGTATCAGCTTGCAAAGGAAAAGACTCAAAATCGCAGAGATTTAGGTAATTTTTATGAGCAGTTTGATTTTTCTTGCTCCAAGCCTAGGAAATCCAGAAAGCATACCCATAATCCTGAGAGACAATAACCCAATAAATCTGTCTATCATCGTCATAAGTTTGGAACCCCACCTAGGAAGCTTAGGAGAGAATTCTAGACCAAACCTCTATTTGATAAGGTTAATATTCCTAAGAAACCTATAGTTTGTTGGACTTGTGGCAAACCAGGCCATAAAAGTCAATATTAACCTTATCCTCATATATATATATGATGTATCATATGAGAATGACTCTTTTATGTGAAAATGAGAATGATCATTCTCATCCTTTTAAATTTAAATTAAAGTCTTATTTATAATGACCCTGAGTCCTGGCATGGACGGCGCAAGATTTTGCGCTGATGGCCCAGGGTTTCTGCAGAACTCTTCTCCAGAAAACAGTTGCAGAGATGTGGCGTGATCAGCGCCATGCTCTCTGGATGGTGGCGCGAGTGGCGCCATAACTTCTGGGAGTTGACGCCAGGGGCGCCAGGTCGACGCGAGTGGCGCCAGACAACCCAGAGGACCTGTCCATCCCTGATGGTTGGCGCCGTTGGCGCGAGGATGGCGCGGTTGGCGCCATAGTTCCTGGAGGTTGGCGTGAGTGGCGCTACGATGGCGCGGGTGGCGCCACTGGTTCTGGAGGTTGGCGCGGATGGCGCCATGGGTTCTGGAAGCTGGCGCGATCAGCGCGGCAGCTCGGGCAGACCCAGTATATAAAGGCCATTTTACGAGTTTTTGGCCCAAAACCTTGCTTCTTCTTCCTCCAGCGCCCTGTCCTCCATTGTTGAGCTTTTAAGCTTCCTAAACCTTTGTTTGTTCACCAAATCACTTCCTTTGATACACCAATCTTGTTGGAAAACACTTGGTGAGCTTGAATCCTTCATCAATTTTCGTTGAAAACCCTAAATCAAAGGATCCCTTTCTTAAGGGAAGTTATTAGAACTCGAGTTCGACGAGGAACGGCGGTGATTCGTGGATACCCGGGCTAGGGAGAGTCGTCCTTGGGCCTTCCTTATCGTCTTTGAGGTAAGAAACTCAGGATTCACCGCTTGATTTGTGAGTTGGGGTTTTGGGTGAATAGTGACCCACTTGTGATAGAGCTAGTATTAGCCTTTGGTCCTTCAGAAACATGTGTTTAGAATGTTGTGAGGATAAAGGATTAGCTCTTAAATGTTAGTTTGGTGAACTTTGATTCTTGGCTCTATGTAATGTATGTTTAGAAGTATGCTGAGTTGCTTGGCTATGTTGTGACATGCAAAAGCCTTGGTTTGTGGTTTTGATGTGCTTGGGAGGTTGTTGGAACAGTGTCCTGTGTGTGAAAGAACCGTTCAAGCCATATATGAATCCTTGAGCTTTTGGCCTTGTATAGAGCTTTGAGCTCTTGATGATGGTTTGCACCGAGTCTTGTGGCGACTCAAGTGCCTTGTTTGAGATGAGATAGACCATTGAGGGTCTATGAGATGGCTTGTGAGTGATGAGCCTGGATGAACCTTAAGTTAGAGGACTTGTGGTTTTGGAAAGGACTAAGGTTCCTTTCATTGTGCCGGTTGAGGACCGTTGATATGTTTGTGCCTGATGTGGCTGTATTGATGTTGATATGTGATTGTATGCCTTGTTTAGGGCGTGACACCACGGGTGTCAGTGGCGTAGGCCACGGAGCAAGGGAAGAACTGCAGAGCTCAGCTTTGCCAGGTAAGTTCTTGGTCCCTTGGGGATGTTTCCCACTTGCTTGTGCTCCACCATACTCCGAGGGAGTGATGGTTGCATTCATGATGCATGCATTGATGGTTGTTGCATTACTCATAATGATATGTATGCTTGTATCTATGCTTGTACGTGTATGATACCTGTTGATAGATCTTTTGGCTAGTTAGATAGATATGGACCTCCCTAGGAGTAGAGCGCACCTCCTAGTTTGGTTTGCTCGTGGGTGATGATGATCCCAGGGTGATGATGATCCCTTAAAACCAAGAGATAGGTGTATCTCGTTGCGGTTGATTGCCTATTCTCAGAGGTACCATATACGTGCGTCCATGCGTAAGGGGTAGCTCCCGATGGGATGGCACAGGTGTGAATTCCGGTTTCACACTGAGGTTTGGTGTTGATTGGATCCACCTTACATTAGAGCTAGATGACTTGCTAGTATTATTATGAGGGCCGGGAGGCCAGTATATTTGTGATGCCTTATGACTTGTGTCATGGAAAGTGAGCCAGGGTGGAGGAGATGCCTCCAAGGACCCTGAGCTTACTGAGATGTTTATCTTACCCCTTGTAGGGCTTATGTTGTTTCAGGTGACTCTTCTGGCAGAGAGGAGCGGTCTCAGGGCGGGAGGCCCCAGTAGAGACAGGATTTGCTTGGCCGTGTGGCAGCAAGGAGAGCTTGAAGGCTCGGCTTTTGATGTTTTGTACCCCTGTAGAGGGAAGATGTGTGTGTGCACACATGTATTCTTTTGTTGTGTATATGCTATGTATACCCTCGTGTGAGGAAGGATCGAAGAGATCTAAAGCACTCGGATGCTTATTATTTTGTATAGACACTTCGAGTGTCAGATGATGTATTTGTACATAACCAGTTATGTTATGTTATGATGTTCCTCCTGTTTATATCTGTTGAGATATTTGTATACATCTGCCTATGGTTATGTTTATGTGATCTGGATCAGTAGGGGCTTGTGTTGCTTTGAGATGAGATGTTTATATTCCATACATAATGTAATCAAGGAATATGGTTTTCGATCATGCTTCTGCAAGTTTTTAATTAAGTGACTAAGCGCTAATCTGATATAATCATAATGATAATACACCGAGTGCACACGGGTTGTTACATTATTTAACTATAAAATCTCTATAAGATTTACCAAACAGAAAATCAAATATTTTACGTCATAAGATTTAATTTACGTCAAGACTATTACCACAACCACTACCATTGCCGCCATGACTACCATCGTTGCCACCAACATAACCGCCACTGTCGTCTCTAACGGCAGTGGCAGCGATGACAATGACAGTCATGTTGGTGCCGACGATGGAGATCATGACGATGATCACAACAGTGGAGGTAGTGACAACATCGAAGATCATGTTGGTGGTGGCAAAAACAACATCAATGATCATGTTGGTGGTGACGATAATGGTGATGGTAATGGTTTTGGTGACAATCTTAACGTAAATTAAATCTTTAAAATATTTGATTTTTAGTTAGGTAAATCTTACAGAGATTTTATGGTTAAATGATGCTTTAATTTGAATTTAAAATATTTTAATCTTGACCTTTCATTTTAATCTAATAGATGAGAATGACTGTTCTCATTCTCACATAAGAGGATCATTCTCATATGAAACGTTCTCTCTCTCTCTCTCTCTATATATATATATATATATTGTACACACTTATTTCTTTAGTATGATCGAATATGTTAGCAAATTAAATCATTAGTATATTATAAGACAACATATAATTATAATTTGCTATCGTACTTATACTAAAAAAAATGTGTACTTTAGAAAATTCTTCTAGCATTTGCTAACGTATGAATATCTTTTTTAGTATGAGTATATTAGCAAGTTACACCATTGATATATTGTAAGCAATGTTTTTAAAATCGGACAAGTAACTAGTCAAGACACTAATTCAAAGTTCATTGGTTCAACCGTGATTAAACCGATGTTAATAAAATAATAATAATAATTAAATTATACATAAAATAATATTAAAAATATAATATCATAATTTTATAGCTTTAAAATCTAAAATAAAAAATTATTTTATAGATTTTTAACATTCAAAATACAAATAAAACATATCATAATATTTTAGTTTAATTTTTAATAAAATACAATAATATCCATTAACAATATAAATATACATATGTATAAAAAATAAAATGTCAAATTAATATAATATAAAATTATAAACATTAAGATATAAAAAATTCTTAGGACGAGCCCTGACACAACGGTAAAGTTGTGTCTTGGTGATTTATTGGTCATGGGTTCGAATCCGAAAACAGTTTCTAATAGTTACAAACAACCAAAAATTCTAAAACGAATTTACAAGCAAAATTAATGGAGAGAGAAAACCTGATGATCCAATGAATATGAATGCATATGATTTACCAATCTTGATTCAGATTGAAAAACAAATTTAAGAGCAAAGTCTCAAAGAACTTCTTTAAAATCTTGCCCAAGAAGATATCTTTCAATGCAACATGAAGATTTAGAATTTGTGGGACAAGAGCTTAGTAACTCAGAATATCTCTTCTCACTTCAGAAGACTTTTGAAAATCTATGAAAATTTCGAAGTGAAATGATTTATATTTTTCAAAAGACTCAACAACTATTTATAATAAATTGTTGTAACTGAATGAAATCGATTAAATCGTTCATGTAATTGATTAAAACCACTAATGTAATCTATTGTTAACAAGTTTAATCGATTAAAGTGTTCTTAAGATTTCTAGAAAAGATATATGAACAAAGTAATCAATTAAATCGCCATGTAATCGATTAACACAGAAAGTTTTATTTCCAAGAACGCGCCAAGTAATCGGTTACCACAAATCATAATCAATTATTACATGAAGACATTTATGTGACTTTGTGAAGTGTAATTGATTAAAACAGAGAAAATATGTTTTTCCAAAACATAAGCTTTGAGCACTTTGGCTTTTCAATGCAATCATGAATAATTTAAAATCTTTTTAACAAAACGTATGCCTTTTGTAAAACCATGAATGCAAGCCAATGAATGATGTTTATGCAATGCAATGGATCATTAGATGAAACTCTTAGACATCTAAAGATTACATATGCCTTCAATTGAATGACATGTAAAAGCTAAAACATCAAAGACTAAGAGCCTCAACATCTTGATCCTCTTCAAGCTCCCCTTGTACTTAACAATCTCCCCTCTTTTTGGCTTTGATCATGCCAAACTTCAATTGAACATGTTTAACCTTTAGTGGTTTTTTAGGAGATGATGTTTAGGAGCTTATACTTGATATTTGAAATAGAATAAGCTTGTTGCCAAGAACAAATGTCAAGTATACTTTGAATAAATAATGTACATTCATAAGTATTGAGATTGCTCCCCCTATCTTAAGTAATTATCTTATCAGTTTTGATATAAAGAGTAAGAAACGCTTAAAAAATAGAGTAATCATAATCATTTTTCTCATTCTTCATCCTTCTTTTATTTTCTCCCCATTCTCTTAATTGCAAACATCCTTCATATATTTATGTTCATATGTTCATTTTCTTCCCCTTTTGGCTTATCAAAGGCAAAAAAATGTTCCAGTTATAATGAAATAAGCAAGGAAGAGATAAACAACATAAAATAGAACTTTATTCATTGATGCCAATAAAAAAGATGCAGAAACATAGGACAATCATTTAGATAGTTGCTTGATAATAGAAAGAAAACAACACAGGCATAAGCAAGAAATTACATTCACCAAACTAGAGATTATCAAAATCTTTAAGAGTCATCCTAGTCTCTATGTTCTCTAGCCTAGTTGTAATTTCCTCTAAGGAAGAATTAAGTTCAGCTCTATGTTTATGATACAAAACCATCATTGTATCCATCTTTTGAATCACTAGGGATTCAAAAGGAGTCCACTGCTTTTCAGCAGGACCAGCTTCAACATCTTCTTCCTCTTCAGCTTCTTCTCCTTCAGTAGCACCATCTTGTGGAGCTTGTTCTCCAGCCATAATCCATTCATTTGGAGTCTGCATTAACCCCAACTTCTTGAGATATTTGACATAGATGAGGTTGGTGATTTCAATTGTGTTGTCAACAATCTCATTAGACACATCAATCCCAAAATAGTCAATGAATCTTGAGACTAAAACAACATAAGGGAATTGATAGCTATGAAGCCTCCTAGACTTCATCATGGTCTCTTCAAGGACTAGAACCCAATTAATTTGAGTTCCAATCTTCATGCCATGCACTAGTTGCAAATCATTATCTGTGATTTGTGCATGATTAGTAGACCTAGGGGTGAGGATATAGGTGATGATGTAGTGCAACAACCTATCCTCCCCTGTCATATTTCCATCCCCCAATCTGGTCTTCACTCTAGCTTGAGGATCCAACAACATACATCTGTATGTGTCAATCTTAGAATAGCCTCCAACTTCTTCTTCAAATCTCCTTACTCCTTTACAGGAGATACCAGCCACAACATTCCATACTGTGTTATCAGTCTCCATGACAACTCTATTCACTTGAGAATGGAGGACACCATCCATGCTAGCCTTGGCTGAAGTGTAAAACACTTTTACCAACTCAGGGTAGAAAGTACCCTTCATCTCAAGCAACTTTTTTAGTCCTTGAGCTTTCAGCATAGCAGAGAATTCAAATCCCTCACCCACAAACCAGTCAAGCTCAAGATACTTTGGGGGCATGACCATTTTTGTTGCATGGAATTGCATGTAATTATTTCTATCAACCTCAGAAGTAAATAAGGTATTGAGCCTGTTCACAACATCATTAGAGGATTCCTTAGCTTTCCTCTTGCTAGTTTTGACTCTCTTTGAGGCATATGGTTTAGACATGGTGAATATAGAAGAAAGTAATGGACAGAGGTTTGGGTTATGACAGAAAGAGATAGAGCACAAGAATTTGCTCAGTTTTCTTAAGAGAGATTTTTAGATGTGAAGTTTCAGCATTTGAAAGCTTGAATTTATAAAGTTTTTTTCCAGGATAAAATTTGAATTTTGAAAACCCACAACAGCTATCTCGAATTCCAAGGATGTATGAATACATTGAACCAGATTTTTGAATTTGAATTAGAGATAAAATTGAAAACAATATGAACACACACAATTAACCAAAAGGGGGGGTGAATTGGTTAAAATAGGGAATTTAAAATTTTCTTTGAAACAAGCAGCGGATTTAGGATCGTATCACAAGGACACCCTTTAGAATAACAACTTTTCAGTCAATCAAGACTCACCCATCATAGAAGGCAATAGCAGAAAAAGTTTATCTGTTGATATTCAAATGATTATCTAAAAGATTAGCAATCAATGACAGAAAGATGAGATTGAGAGAAAGTAATCAACACAAAGAGCTATACTGGTTCACCCCTCAACAAGAGACGCTACATCTAGTTTCTTCTAACCAAACCATGGCTAGAGTTCCACTATATCAAAATCTGTTCTTTACAAGCTTACAAGTGATCACCCTTTTTCAACCCTAGATAAAGAACTGAAATCTAAACCCCCTTCAGACTTCTAATGATCAATAACTAGAGAACCTTTTTCTATTCTTCCCTCTAGAGAATCCTACTCTAGAAAAGCTTTAAAGAACCACTTTGAAATAAGAACTTACACAAAACAAAAGTAACAAATGAATTACTGCAAGAGTTTAAGAGAGATACAACCTTATGATCCTCAGAATGTGAGTGAATGAATTTACCAAACAAAAATCAGGTTGAACAGAATGCAATCTTGAAATCAGCTCTCCATGAAAACTCTTGTCACATCTTGTCCAAAATAATTTGATCAATGATGCATGTATTTCTTGGTTTTTGGAACAAGAGCTATGTATCTCAGTATATCTTTTCTCAGAATCATAGGGCTTTTGAAAGTGATGAAAAATTCGAATTATCAAGTTTTGTCCAAAGCAAAAGACCCAACAACTTTTTATAGAAAACTGATTCAACTGAATATATTCGATTAAATCGTCCATGTAATCGATTATTTTAACTAAAGTAATCGATTAATATCCTATTTAATCGATTAAAGTGTTTTTAGTTCTTTCTGGAAAAGATATATGAGCGATGTAATCGATTAAAACAACGTGTAATTGATTATCACAGACAGTCTCTTTTCAAAACATGCTAATATAATCGATTACGATAAGATGATAATCGATTGACCAGGGAGACATATTCTGTGTTTTGTACTATGTAATCGATTACCATTTCCTTGTAATCGATTAATTAGTTCTTCATGACTTAAGTAATAGATTACCAATGCTAGTAATTGATTAAATCAGTGCACAATGTGATTTTCCAAAACTTGACCATGAGAAATTTGCTTCTTTATGCAAACATGAAAACCTTTATGCTTTTCACAAATCATGTATGCATGCTAATGATCATGTTTATGCAATGCAAGGGATCATAAGATGAGACTCTTAAACAACTTAACAAATTACAAATGCCTTCAATTGAACGACATGTAAAAAGCTAAAATCTATTTAAGACACATGGCTTCATCCTTGTGTTGATCCTCTTCCAGCTCCCGCTGTATCTAACAAAAATGTCATTTATGATTTTTGAAAGTTGTGCAGTTTTATAGAAACACCATAGATAATCGATTATATAAGCTTGGTAATCGATTATACCAGAGGATGTTAACTTTAAAAATAGCTTTGTGCATCAAGTAATCGATTAATCCGACATGGTAATCGATTACTCCAGGGAGTTTCTAGTCCTGTAGCAGCTCTTAAGCATTAAATAATCGATTAAAACACAGGGTAATCTATTACTCCAGAGAGTTTCTTATTTAATCGATTAATACGATATAATAATCGGTTACTCCAAAGAATATCTATTTTTGGATTTCCAAAAATTGAAATGCTCTCTTTTAAACATTGGAGGACGATTGAGGGAGACACCCTCTTTGAAGGTAATTTGTGTGGTATTTATTTTTTTAAAAAAAGATAGTGATCTTGAATAACACTCAAAAACCTGCTCTTGATACCAATTAAAAACAGTATGAACACACACAATAACCAAGAGTGAGGGTGAATTGGAGTATCTAGCTTTTTTTTAAGATATAAAAAATTCTAATTATACAAATTAATAAAATTTTAATATTCATTTTGTTTAAAAAAATTGTTTATTTAATAAACAGTTTTTGTATTCCACTTATATATATATATATATATATATATGAAGAAAATTACATAAATTAACATGTAAATTATATAAATTTTTACTCTAATTATAAAAATTAATAAAATTTTCATATTATTATAAATTTACCTAATTTTATAAATTTACATAAAAATTTATATTAAAACAAAATTAAAACAATTTATATCAAATAAATTTATTTATCCGTAAGATATTTTTTTTATACTTATATTCATGAAATTTTGATACATGGTAAATATTGTCTATAGCATTAATCAAACAATTTATACAAGTGTGGTAATCATTGGATCATTTCTCATAGATAATATTTAATTTTTACATTTAAACAATTTATACAAGTGTGGTAGTCATTGGATCAGTTCTCATATATACTATTCTTGTTACATAAGAACTCATCAACATTAATATGCCTCACATTGAATTCAACATTTGACTTTGGATGATGGAGCTAGGTGAGGATTTTGAGTTGTGGGAGATTAATTGAGGTGTTTCGGGGGGGGGGGGGGGGGGGGGGGGGGGGGGGGGGGGGGGGGGGGGGGGGGGGGGGGGGGGGGGGGGGGGTGAGGTGTTGGTTTATTAGAATGCATATGCTAGGTGTTGGTTAATGGGTTAAAGTTTTAGGTACACCGAATTTAGTTTACACTATAATTATAATGCGATGTAATTAAAAGAAACAAACCCATTGCCTTGTTCAAGAACAAACCCTTCGCTTAAAAGAAACAAACACGATGTAATTTTATAGTGTGTAATTATAATGTGAATTTAGTGTCTTTCCACTTCCCTCTTTCATGAACAAACCCTTCGCCTAAATCTTTTGATTCACAGATAAAACTTTAAAAGAAAGAATTAAATTCACATGTAACTTTAGAATAAAAAAAGTAAATTCAACTAACATGCAAATAATTTAATTAATTAAAAAACTGTAATAAATATTTAAATAAAAGCTACAAACAATTTACATACAAGCAACCAATATTTAATTTAATTTAATAGTAGAGAATTTTATATATATGATCTGTAAATTTTTCTACTTAACAATTATTATGAAATACTCATTTTATTTATTTTTCATTGTAACGACCTAATTTATTTCTAGATAATTTTTATTACTATTTCATTTTTAAGAACATATATTAGTAAGAATTCTAAAACGTATAAATTTTATAAGCGAAGACTTCATTCATTAAATTATACAAGTACAAGATTTTCCATACACCAGCCTAGTTCCTATCTTCATTCCTAACCATCACCAAATCTAGGGCATCAAGGAACACGATCATTGTTGCCATCTATGAAAAAAAGAAACAAATCTAGTGAGAAATTCTTAGTAGGCAAAAACTAAACCACCAAATATGTTAGTTCATTAGTAAATCATCAATAAATTCCAATAAAATCCACACAATACATAACCATTCAGACAACATGTATGCATGAAATTTCAATGTGCACATGGACTTCTATATATTGTACTGTATGTAGGTACATCTTGTACTGGATATCTAGTTGCGACTGTCTTACACAAACAATTCATGAATGAAAATTTCCAGGGTGCACATGGCTTCTACATATCGTACTGTATGTAGGTACATCTCATACTGGATGTCTAGCTGCGGCCGTCTTATGTAAACCATAATTATTCCATGTTTTTGCACCTGGTCTCTACATCTCGGACTGGATTTAGTATCATATCCCGTTTTGCAAATCTCGTACTGGACTCAGAAACATGGATCAACATATCATCACATCAAATCCATCATTTTCATCAATAAAATAAACCATGAGAAAACTCATACATCCTCATGGAAAAATTTCCATCACAACATCATACATACCAAAAATATGGTTAGGCTGCCATACCTTATTCAAGCAAAATCATGTCATCTTATAAATGGCAATAGAATATCCTCAAGCTACAAACAACATGTTAGTAATCTAACTAATAAACCACAATATATCTTTCAAATAATTTCTAATTCCTTTAAACCTTCACAAGAAAAGATTAGAACTTAGTCTAGACCTTAATTTCCTTTCACCTACCACCTTACTACTTAATCCTCAAAATTGAATCATTCAATTATTTTAACCATTTATCTACATACAATTCAACCTCTACTTCTCAAAATTAATTCAAAAACAGTCCCAAAACATACATATAGATAAGCAGTCCAAATGTCATCAAAATCAATTCCAAAGATTATCAAATTCAATTCCAAATATCACTAATATTTCAACATTTAAATCATCAACCTATCCTATTGTTAAATCAACATTATCACATCATAAAATAACCTTCAATGATATGAAATTCCATCCTAAATAATCAACCATAAATCTGCACATTTAACCATATAGGTTAGTCCAAATAAATTTTTAACTAAAGATTGAAGCCTAGTCTACCTCAAAAGAATTTGGTTTTGAAATGTAATAGATTAAGGGGTTGTCTCTCTTTGAAATCCTCTAAAGAGTGAAGTCTTGAAAGAAGAAAATTTGATGGATAAAGTGGTAGAAGAGAGGTCACGTATAGGAGCAAGGCAAAGGAGGTAAGAAATGAAAAGCTTGGTGCAAGGAGTAAGTAGCTGTGGAGGTGTAGCACTCTTATACATGCAAATTTTTTTTTCCACATCCCTTGCTATTTATACTCATTTAATTACTTGTGTTTTACATGAAGCTAGTTAGATTATAACTGAATTAGGATTTAGTTTAGTTAGAACCTAACTAAATCATCATTACCTTAGAAGATATTATTATTTAAACCTTATCTTGACTTGATTTCCTTGGTCAAGATTCTCTTAATTATGGACTTTGGGGCAGCTGGCCTCTACATGGAACATGGCTGGGAAAAAGGGATGTATTTGCTTGGCTTAGGTAATTACACATGTACACAAAACATTATTTTATCTTTTCACTTCAACCAACAAAAATTCTTACAGTAGCCTACACTTCAAGCTTTGCTTTTAGCTTAATGTTTTGGTGCATCATTTGTCTTATTGGAGGACTCTTGTGCACGTGGAATGATCTTGGCCTGAGGAAACATTTTGATTGGTAATATTTTAGCTGAAGCTTGTATTCCTTGTGCCAAAATTATAGGAGTTACATGTGGTTAAGCCAATTTTTTTTCAAATATCTAGAAACACTTAACCAGATAGGGTTCATTCTTTGTATATTCTATAACATTATATTAGCCCATAAATTCTCATCTTTTACTATGTTAATCTAGACTTCCTAATATTTCTAAGAAGGTATCATATGTCTTATTTGGAGTTATAAAACTCTAGCTATAAGATTTTTAAACTAGATTCCAAAACTGCTAGCAAGCTGAAAATTTCCACACTCACATCTCTTAATGTTTTAGTGATTGCAAGCAGTACACAAACTAGATTTATCTAAATTTTTTATATGTTATAGTAGACATCTAGATATTTAATTCCACAAATGAGAGAAATAAAATTTTCAATTCGGGTGGCAGTGGACAGTTTTGGGTAGCTTGTGATCAAATAAATTATATCATATTCTTCTTATATCCAACTATTATCATACTTTCATAATTCAATCATAAATATAAACTCAAGATATAATTTTGAGGATGTTACATCCATCATTTCCTTAATTACTCAATTAATCAATAGTTACATTTGATTACACAAGTCACACCTTTTTTTATTTTAAACAAATTAAACTCAACTAAATCAAAAGCAAATCACTTAAGTACGTATCTAATGTTGGACATAGGGGGAGCTGGAAGAAGATCAAGTCAAGGATGAAGCCTGTACTTTAGAAGAAAGTTTTAGCTTTTCAGATGCCAAGGCATTTTTAATGGGTTAAGTATATGAGAGGCTAATCTTATGATCCTTGCATTGCATGAACATGACCATTAACATGCATACATGATTTTACTAAAGCATTAAAGATGTTCATGTTTTAAAAAGAAGTTAATTTCTCACGGTTAAGTTTTTGGAAAAATAAAATATCACTGCTTTAATCGATTACACAAGGATATAATCGATTACCAGTTTCTGTTTGATTCTCGAAAAGCCATGAAGAACATTTTAATCAATTACTAGCTACTCGTAATCGATTACATAGCACAAAATGTAAATCATGATTATTTGTCTTAATCGATTACCATTATACAATAATCGTTTACACAAGTTCATTTTTAAATATGCATGACTGCCTTAATCAATTACTACAATCAGTAATCGATTACTTAGGCTTATTCTGAAATTGTACATGTCTGCCTTAATCGATTACCACAAGCAGTAATCGATTACATAAACTTATTTCAAAACTGAACATGTATGCTTTAATCGATTACAACTCGTGTTAATCGATTATATTGTTCGTTGTATTTTTCCAGAATGAGCTATGAACATTTTAATCGATTATCTGGAAGATTAATTGATTACATATGACAATTTAATCGATTATAATGATGATTTAATCCATTACATTCTGTTACAAAAGTTGGTTATAAATAAAATGTGAGTTTGTCTGAAAGATACAACTCTTGACTTCAAAATTTCAAAGCATTTTCACAAGCCTTCTCAAAGTTAGAAAGGATTTTCTGAGCTCGATAGTTCTTGTCCACCTTTTAAATCTTCATGGTGCATTGAAAGATTTCTTGGACAAAGTTTTCAAAGAATTTTTTGGAGAGAAAGGTCTGAAATTGATATCTGCATTTCAACTCTGATTGGTAAATCATATTCATTGGATCATCATGTTGTATCTCTCTATTAACTTTTGTTGTAAATTCATTTTTGAATTCTTGGTTGTTTGTAACTTTTGTAAAGGGTTCTTTAAGCTTTTTCTAGAGTGGGTTTTTCTAGAGAGAAGAGTAGAGAAGAGTTCTCTATGTCTTGATCATTAGGAATCTATAGGGTTTAGATTTCTGTTTATTTATCTAGGGTTGATAAAGGTGATCAGTTGTAAAAGCTTGTAAAGAACAAAATTTGATTTAGTGGAACTTTAACCTAGTGTTGGTTGGAAGAAACTGGACGTTGCCTCTATGTTGATAGGTGAACCAGTATAAGATCTTGTGTTGATCTCTATTTCTTAATCTCTTTTTGTCATCTAAATCTATGATTCTTTTGGTAAAATCTTTTATTACTCAACAAGTGAAGCTTTTAGTCATTGTATTCTTGAAATGAGTAGTTTGATTGATTGAAGCATTCTTATTGTGATAAAGATCTTAAATCCACTACTTGTTTTTAAAAGAATTTTTAAAGACTCTGTTTTAACCAATTCACCCTCTCTTGGTTATTGTGTGCGTGTTCACTATTGTTTTCATCTAATGGGTATAATTTCTAGGGTGTTACAAAGCCCGAAGAGGTTGTTTGAAAGAATACTTGGGTAGTGCTTATAGAGGCCTAAAAAAATACTCATTACTAGAAAATAGGTTTTTAACATTGGTTCTTTTTGACTTTCAACATCAGTTATAAACCGATGCTGAAATCACTGACGTTAAAAGTATCAATGTTAACATCGATTATGCAAAATCAATGTTAACATTCACTATCCAATATCGATTCTGAAGTGCTTTCTACATCGGTTTTGAAAAACAGATGTTGAAGTCGTATACAACATCGATTTTTGAAAAAATTGATGTTGAATGTGCTTATAACATCAGTTTTGGCCAAAATCGATATTATAAAGACACTTTCTACATCGGTATGACAACATCAATTTTTAGAAAAATCGATGTTGAAATCCACTATACAACATCGATTCTGAAGCGGTTTCTACATTGGTTTAGAAAAAACAGAGCGATTTTTGACCAATCGATGTTGTTTTTTGAAAAAAATTTAATGTTTTGTCTGTTTTTACAATGAACCAACCAGAACCAATTTATAAAAAATATATAAATTTTAAATTAAAATATTTAAAAATATTATTTTCATTACAATATCCCACGCAATGTATATAATCCTATAGCTCACATAATCAGGAATCTAACTAATATAAAAAATGAAAAAAGATCCTACAATACACAAGGCTAATTGTGAACTTTTTCTCTGTTTCTTTCTAGTACACACACACACACACATAGGTAATTGAGAAATAACCTTTATCATCAGTAATGGTCCAAAATTGATAACCCTGTTAATAATAATAAAACGTGTCAATTTTTTTTTTTTGTAGTGGCTCAAAGTTGTTACTAATAATCTTTATTTATTTTTTGGTCATACTAGTATTCTACTATTGTTTATTTAAGTGGTACAAGGAAGTATGTAGTTTAAATGTTACCTAGCTTACATTCTCTTTGCCAAGATCCAACCTCTCCTATGGCTACTAGTCCCACATAAGCACCACTGACTTGGATGAATGCATCACTGATCAACCTATACAAGTTTAGCTATTGAAATAAATATACCATCTCAGCATAAAAAGGAAGAAGACATAAATAACCCAAATATCTAGACTGGCTTTTACTACTACTGGGTAAGTTTCATTTAAACACCCATAACCATCAATTTAGACTTTTAAAACTGTACAGGACAACCACCAGGTTTTTTCTGCATAAGTCACGCTTTCATGCACTAAAACAATCCATTTTAACTTCATTCGGTCACCAAACATTATGGATTTCATGTACTAACCACCTAGCACTTATTTGTATCTTTAAACACACTTTAAGAAATGTTTTTTCACTAAAAAGATGCAACGTGGCAGCAAATTAAATTATGCAGCAAATTTTAACCTTTTAAGTTCTCCAACATGGCTTTTTGTACATTATTTAATCACCAATAGGCTAAGGAATCATCTGATAACCTTTGTAACACTAACCATACCTCTTAGCACCATAATTTCATTATTTTAAGGGCAATTTATAGTGCAGGGCAGCAGCTGCAACTCTGTCAGGAAAATTAGAGTTTTAACCCCAATTCCTTAACTCCAAACTTTAGATCCCATCACCAATAAGTTAGGATTTCATATAGCCATCAAATAGGGTATCACATACATCATATAATTGACTTGGAACAAGATTTACATGAGAAAAAAGTAGCAAGACAGTAACTGAATTATGGAACAAATTTCCATGGATTCAAGGTCTTAAACATAAAATTGATGCACAATTTAGTCACCAATAACCCAAGCAATAATGTGATAACCTTTCGAACACAAGCCACATTACTTAGCATGTTAATTTTATGATTTTAAGAGCAATTTTAAGTGCAAGGCAGCAAACACAAACCTATTAAAAAACCAAAATTTTGATCATTCATACAATTCATCAAACAATTGGTATACACTTTACCTAATTCAATCAATAATAGCAAGACACAAGGTCCAACTAAGCCACAAAGAAATCAAAATGAATTTCACAAATATATATAACCTGCAGCACTCAAGTAAGCTAAAATATCCCTGCAACACCATATATATATATATATTAATATTGAAGTGCTTCATTTGCTACAACTATACTATATATATAGAATACGATGTTTAAAAGAGATTTAATGATATGTGAATTTTACTTGCTACTGCCATTGTTGCCTGTACCGTTGTAAATATTAGGACTCTCCTTTCCATCTATACTTGTTGCAGGTAGGCCTGGGAAAAAAAGTCCAATATCCTAATCTGATCCAATTCCCATTGTAGTCCAATCTATTTTAAATCACTTTAATGGATTGGACTTTTGAAACCCATCCACGTCTTATTTCAGTTTAAAGATCCAAAATCCATTATCTGATACATGGATCTTAAGTGGACATCTGAATCAAAACCTCTTTCCCCTATCAGATTCGAAATCCAAATCCAAATCTAAACCCTATAGTCCCACACCTCGTCACCCCCGTAAGGCTGAAAAGTGGAAATGTTATAAATTGAACAGGTGCAAGAGACTAAACTCCTTAGGCCTTCACTCTCTTGTATTATCAAAAGCTTCCTAGAAAATATTCTTAGTCAAAGCCAAAAACTGGTGTGACTCTCTTCATTGTTTCCTCAAACATTGTGCCGATGCCAAAACATTGAAGCTTGTTACACTCTCGACATGGTTAGTTTTTTTATTTTTATTTTGAAAAAAAATCCTTTTTTTAATGTTGAAAGAAAGTTTGAGTGTTGGTCTCTTGGGGCTATTCATTTTTGTGCAAATTTGGTTTTATTGTTTATAAAACAGAAGGAGCAGTGCATCGCTAATGGCGAAGGCAACGATGAACTCTCACGTGGCAGTGCTGTACTTGTGTGGTGATACAGTTAAATGAAAGCAGTGACACAAAAAACGACAAGGACCTCCGAGCGGGTGTGGCCCATTGTGCTAGTGCAACTTTCCTCGGTCACATCGACGCGCTTCAGGCGCTTGGTCATTGCTTGCAAGACGGTTACGACATTAAACAAAACGTAACAAAGGGTTGACGATTTTTGGTGCAAGCCAACGTGCGTGAACTCGCCGTCGGGAATAACAAGCGTGACGTGGAGCCACCAATCTATTCCTTACCCGAGGCTTCGGTCTATAATCGGGTTAGGTTGCATTGTTAGGCTGCAACGTTCCGACGTCGGAGGTTCACCCGGCGAGTCAGATTATGTAGGAGTGGTTTGATATTCGGGGTGTGTTTTAGGGTTCAAGTGTGAGACTTTGTTCTCAATCCATTTAAGTGGATATAGATTGGATATGACCAAATCCATATCCACTTAAACGAATTGGATCTTGAATCCAAATTGTTTTAAAAAAAATATGAATATAGATTTAAGATGAAACCACTTAGTGAGATCAGTAATGACCAACAAACTTAGAGTCTGCATCTACGTCACCCTCTGTGTGGGAGAAGTGGTAGACAATGGGTAGGGCGATGGCAGAAAGGGTCAGTGAAGTGGGTTTCGAGAGAGACACAACGTTTCAAGAGAGAGTGGGTTAGTGGCTTGTGAGATAGAGAAAAGGGTTTCTTATTTAAAAACCTCAAATTGTTATTTGAAAATCGATGTTGTATAAGTACTTACAACATCGATTTTTTAAAAAAAAAACCACTGTTAAAATCGCCCTACTAACATCGATTTTTTAAAAACCGATATTGTAAGTGTTTAGACAATATTGATTTCCAAATAATCGATGTTAAAATCATCGTGTCAATATCGGTTTTTCTAAAACCGATGACTAAATCATTGTGTTAACATCGAATTTTCTAAAACCGATGTGAATGATGACATTTTATTTACAAAAATGTCACTGTACATTTTGTAGCATCGATTTTCATCATAATTGATATTAACATGACGATGTTAAAACCTATTATTTTAGTAGTGATTGGGATGAAACACAGAGAGACTTTTTGAAAGAATACTTGGATAGAGCCCATAGAAGCCTAGAGAATACTGGTTGTATATAGGAGCATGTGGAGGGTTCGGGAAAGAAACAATACCACGAGTGGTTGGTCTTGGTGGAAAGCCTACATGTATAGATACTGAACGTAGCCCAGGTTGAGGTGAACAGTATAATTCTTTGGTGTGTTGTGTTGTTTTCTTTTTTACTGCTTGTTTAATATTTGTTGTTGCGCTCTTAAAATATCTTTTTTGAAAACCTTGTTTTGAAAAGCTTAATATTGATCTTTGATCAAAATGTTTTTATAAAACTATTTTATCATTCAGAAGGAAAACCTACTCTTTACAAGAAAAATTATAATCAGAATTCTTATTTAACATATTATATGGTTTATGAAGAGTAGGTTTTGAAGCAATGAACAAGAAGATTACTAGGAGGATTTTACTAGAAAATATTCTTACATCCACAAGTACTTGTAAAAGAAACATGTTATTTCTGTAAGTCTTTTGATTTTCCAAGTAGAAGTTTGAAAAGAAAAATTAGAAACAAAGTGTGCTTATGCGAAAAATAACCAAATCAATTGTTGGGCACTATTCAACCCTTGTTTTAGAGTTCCAGTGACCATTCACTTCACATGTGTTAGAGTAAAACTAGTTTAATAAGTTCAAGATGTTACGAATAATTATTATTATTTGTGGATGATGTCCATTGGCTTTCCATCTTCTAGATTTATTTACACTTAATCGTCTTAAATATTTGGTAACCTTTGTCTTAAATATTTCTCTACTCTAAGTTTATATTTTCATAACACAAGATAGAGTGGATCATATGTATTTCTTATTTTACCCATCTTTACACCCTCTGATAGCACTACAAAGGAGTCTACTGCATGAAAATCATGAACTGCATTCCTAAGATGTTGTTTTCAAACACACACTTAACTTTTGATAGAATTGATTTTGATAAGTCTAAATTTATAACTTGTTAATACTATTTCAAACACGTTAGGATATATCATTAATATACTCATATATGCATGACCTGATACCTATTTCAACCGAGACTATAAGTTGATTATTACAAAATACTTAAATTTGTCCATCGATCCAGATTACTCTAATATTGGTAATTTACATGTCAAACATATTTTTCTTGATATCAAGGGATGATTTCCAATTAATTTTATATATGTTTTTAATGTCTAGGTACATTCATTTGCTTGCAACAAATTGAAAATAGGAATGAAGTAACTTTGAAATCTCTTTAATAATTATTTTTAATATTCTGATACATTTTAGTTATAAGATGAGATCTCTTAATTTCACGAACAAATTAATCAAATAGGTCATGCGATTTCATATACCAAGTTGCGCTACTCCTTAAATAGAAACCAATTACAACAAGAGATGGGAGACACCCTAATGACACCATTCTCACTCACAAATGATTAGTTGATTTTGCTCTTGTAAGGCTAGAAGCATCAAGGAAGAAACAAAGTTCTCTGCATTGGTCACCCGAAATTTTTCATACCCTGACATTTGAAGGATACCATCTTCAGTTGCTATTTGAACGGCACGATTAACACGTCTCCTTTGATGAGCTGGACCTGAATTATTGTCAATCCTGTGAGCCATTGCAGAGGAGCAATTAATGAGTTAGTCAATCGAAGATCAAAAGTTTCACACATGCAAGTGAACTGAAAGAAAATCCATCCAATTCATTGAATATATCATCTTAAAGAACAAGTACGTACATGTACTTTGGTTTAGGCCATCTTTTAATCCGACAAAGTTGATGAAGTATAAGTTTGGCATTTATAATAACAGAGGTACCATCCTCGTTGGTGTAGAATATTAGAGGGGACCGAATATCCAAGTTTATGCAGGGCAATCTTGGAGGCTTCCATCTTTGCAAGATACTACTGAGCAGAGGAGGTAGATGCAACAATTTTTTTTTTTTTTTTTTTTGCTTATAAAGACATTAACAATACTTACTTCTTCTTTCCTCCATTGTTTTATATCAAAGTGCATTCCCTTCTTTTGGCAAATCTCAAATAACGCAGTGACCGATTGAGGTTTGCTATAAATCAACTGGGGTCATCATCGACTCCAAAACATGCTTAGACTACTTACCCCAATTACAATTGACAATCAATTTTTCATCATTTTGAATTATTAAAAGATGTAAACAATTGTCCACTACCTCAATTTTAACAACAACTTCAAGGATTTTGGAATCACCACAACACGAAGATTGCAATTTAAAACCTTATCACAAAATCATTTACAATAATTATTATCATTCATTATAATCATGCTGAATAAAAAACAATCATTTATAGTTATATCTTTTTTTTTTTTTAATCATTCCAATGGATTTACTTTCGTGGTGATGAATTGATAAAAAAAGGGTAACAAATAAAAAGGTGGTTGGTGATGGTGACTCTCAGCATGTTGTCTCCAATGAACTAGAGGCTCTCACAGGAGACACGGTTGGTGAAAGAGGAATGACTGAGAGCTTCTTCTAGGAGCTTCTTGTTTCTAAATCTGTAGCCTAGGATCATCTCAACCAAACTCAGATCCATTTCTGCAAACGTAGTACTGACAATGACATTGTATCACTGGAAAAATGACATTGTATCACTGCAAGTGAGCAACAAGACTTTTTATAAGCTCCTTTGGATTTCTTTTTTGTTTTTTATTATTACTAGGATATATTTTGATTTTTTTTTCCAAAATAAGATGTGACAAATTATGATAATCCTCAGTGTGGCGCGTCTGGCGCCAGACCCCGCGCTGGTAGCGCCAGGGGTCCTTTAGTAGAAAACCCTGTTTAGGGTGTGGCGCTGATGGCGCCAGACCCACTGGAAGTTCACGCCAAGGGCGTGAATCTGGCGCGAGGGGCGCCATATGTTTTCCAGTTCACGCGGGTCGCGCCACAATGGCGCTGATGGCGCGGGTAGTGGCCTGGAAAACCATGTTTCACTGGAATTCCACGCGGCCAGCGCCAAGTGTGGCGCGGATGGCGCGGGTAGCGCCATAGGTTCTGGAAGTTGACGCTGGGGGCGTGGGAGTGGCGCTGGTGGCGCCACATAAACCGCCATGGTGGCGCAGGTAGCGCCGGATCTGGCGCGGTCCGCGCCAGAGTTCGGCAGGCAGACTACTTAAAGGGAGTCACGATTTTGAAGAAGAAAACTTCTTCTTCTTCTTCCTTCTTGCCCCAGCCTCCATTTCTGAAGAAATCAAGCTTCCTAGGACCTCACATGCTAGCCTTAATACCTTCCTGTGACCTAAAAAACTAGTTGTAACCGATTAGAAAGCTAGAATCCTTCATCATTTCCTTAGATTGAGCAAAATCCATTCCCTCAGAGAAACCTCTGTATCCTGAGTGTTGGCAAGGACCAAAGGCGCAGAACGGACTGTAGAGCTTGGGAAAGCTGTCCTCCAGCCTTTTGGGTCACCATTGAGGTAAGAAACTTGAGTTTCTTCGGTTGATTTTGAGTTTGGAGTTTCTCTGAATTTTGTGGATTATGTTGGTCTGGAGCTAGAATTGGCTCAGAGTTCTGTTGGGAAACTTGTTTAGAACTGTCTAGTGATGAAGGAATAGCTGTCAGTTTTTGTATTGGTGAACTTTGAATGGTGGCTCTGTGAATGCATGGGTGACTGGTGTAGAGTCACTTGTTAATTGTTTTCTGACATGCATGAGCCTT
>PYAF01005873.1:539217-555760 GCA_007407185.1 Glycine tomentella
TGATTTCAGGTGACTCTTCAGGCAGAAGAGAGCAGTCTCAGGGCAGGAGGCCCGAGTAGAGACATCTCTGCTTAGCTGAAAGCAGAAGAAGGAGCTTGAAGGCTCAATTTTGTTTGGTTTATGTTTTGTACCCTGAGTGAGGGCTGTATAGTTTTGTAAACCCTCTGTGAGGGTAGCTATTCTTTTGTATCACCACAGTGTGGTGAAGACGCTGATGTATATGTATAAACAGAACTGTTAATGATATGATGTATATTTCCTCCTGAGTATCCTGTATGACATTTATTTATATGCTTTTGTCTTTGTATGAGAAACTGGATCAGTAATAGTATAAATTCGTGTTTTATGCGAATATCTGTATAATGTTGATAATTCCATACATAATGAATCAAGAAAAACGATTCTATGCTTCCGCTGAGTAATATTTTATGTTAATGAGACGCTAAACTGATATTATTAATGATAACGCACCGGAGGCCTACGGGGGTCTTACACAAATTGCATATGTCACTTCTATTAGAAGTCAAAGCTAAATAATTTTTTACATATATAGCATGAAACTTTATTTATAATTAATTGAAATTTTATAAAAATTATATTATAAAACATATATGAAAAAAAAAATTAAAATGTATGTCAATACAATATATAGACTTTGAAATCATATAATCTCTAACTTAAATATATAATATACCTGGAAGTAAAACTAGTATATATAGCATTTAATATTAATAGTATAATATTTATTCAAGTATAAAAATAAATTAGCTTTTAAAATCGTGATTTTCAAAATTTGTTTAAATTAAAAAATTTTATATTTTTTTAGTATATTTCTAAAATATATGTACATAAATAAAGTTATTAGTTTTTAAAATATGCAGAATTAATTGAAGATGATTAATTTCATTTTTAATTGAAAAAATATTGTTTATGAAATAATAAGAATTTTAAAATAATTAGGTCTATTAATGTTTCTAATCCTAAAAATTAGTTCGATTTTTATTTTCAATAAAATATTAATAAAAATAATTTAATTAATAATAATAATAATATAAAATAAATTTCATATTTATAAAATTATTAGTTTTGAAATATATTTAACTTTTCATATTATTCAAATATTTGGCATTGCAATCTAATTTAATATGATATCGAAAAGATTTCTATATATATAATATAAATAATTCATGAAATATATTTTAAAACAATAAATTTTAATGTTAGATATATTACTATTAAATTTTATTATTATAGTATTTAATAATATAATATTTTGTGTCTAACTTTTACTTTTATCTTTTGGTTTTAATATATATATATATATATATATATATATATATATATATATATATATATGGACGTGGATAGGTCTTGGTCTGAGGCTAAATCTGAGTTGTCACTCTTTTGGGGTTGAAGATTTTATTCATTGGGCGAAAATCCAAGAGTTACAAGTTGTGCCCAATCCAATTGGTCCAAAGGGCTAGAAACACTTAACCAAATAAGGTTCATTCATTGTTTATTCTGTACCAATCTATTAGCTCATAAATCCTCATCTTTTAGTATGTTAAACTAGACTTTCTAAGCTTTCTAACAAGGTATTACATACATTATTTGGAGTTATAAAACTCTGACTATAACATTTTTAATCTAGACTTCAAAACTGCCAGCAAATTGAAAATTTTCACATTGACATCTCTTAATGTTTTAGTTACTGCAAGCAGTACACAAACTAGATTTATCTGAAATTTTTATAAGTTATAGTATACGTCTAGATCTTTAATTCCATAAATCATACACCTAATTTGAATAATAATTGAGAGAGAAATAAATTTCTCAATTCGGGTGGCAGAAATGGACAGCTTTGGGCAGCTTGTGAGTAAATAAATTTTATCATATTCTTTTTGTATCCAACTATTATCACACTTCCATAATTCAATCATAAATATAAACTCAAGACATAATTTTGAGGATGTTACAATTGTAGGTATTAATAGTTCTGGTTGTGGTTGTACACTTAGAATTACTCACAGTCTATCATGTGATTATGAACTTGTTGAATTTATCAACATATATGACTCCATTCCTTTGATGTTCATTCATGTACATTGGAAGATGTTATCCATTTGTAGTTCAAATGACACAAATGACCTTTGGGGGACTTAAGTTTGACACATGAGGTTGATGCATTGTTTAAGAAATTTTCACAACTAGACGGGTGCGGTAAAATCACCTTAAGACTAAAGTCTATGAACTTTCATTTCCAGATACCACTTCCATGTGTCCCCCTCCAACGAAGATAAAGATAAATGTTGCACCACAGTCTGTCAAATCTACCAAAAGTGAGCCTTCAGTGCGGGAATGAGTCGATGAAATGAACATGATGTTTGACAGCTCGGAAACTCCAAGTGTGGCTTGCAAGGTTGTTCATGACAATAAGAATAAAAAAAATGGAACATTATATGGATGAACTACTCGATGAGTTGCAACAATACATTCTGAAGAATATTGATGACACACTGGATGGAAATTGTGGTTACAGGGAAATTGCAGCTTTGCTAGGCCAGGGTGAGGAGTCTTGGTGTCTCATTCACCAAGATATGATTCAAGAACTTCAAACATGACACTCTCTCTATTTTCAATTATTTGGCTCAGAAGAAAGACTATTGGAATTAATAATTTCTTTGTATGTTGAACGTGGCCTAGTACCCGCTACAAAATGGACGACCATTCTTGACATGGGTTATGTCATTGATAGTTAGTATAATTTTGTATTGGTCCACTTATCTAGGTTGCAAAGTTGTATCTTCTTTCAACTTAGGAGTCTCATACCAGCTATGTTCTGTCTTATTACAATTGGATTTGTCAATGAAAATCACTTTGTGCAAGTATATATTATCCACTAAATATATAATTTACTTTTGTAAGCATATATTATTCTATTCACTAACTCCATATTTTTTATGATAATATAGATTTTTTAAAGGATAATTTCCCCTTGCCTTCTGTTGTACCACAATGGAGAAGATATTGCACATCCAAAGCTTGTTTGTGGCAAAGACTTTACATTCAACGCATGCAAGCTTTCAACTCAATAAAATTTTATTCAGCTAAAGAATATCAATTTGTAATAGATATTTTTATGGATTAAAATAAGTTTAAACCTTTAATGTGTATTCAATTAATTTATGGATGTGTATCTCAATATGTAATAGACATTTCTATGATATTTGATTTAACACACAACACACAACTTATTTCCATCTATCAAACCTATCTGCCAAACAATGAAAAAAAAAGTATAATGGAAGTATGATTTTGTTGTACACTATGCAATGAAATCATACTTTCGTTATACATTCTTAATTGATCCCCACGTGTACAATGTAATCGTGATTCTGTTGTGCACTTTTATGACAAACCCAAGTGTCATACCCTAATTTTGTCTTGGTCCCCCCAAAAAAATAAAAAATAGAACAGTTAAAAAAAAAAGAGCCCCAAAGGGACTTAATGGGCTCTTTGAGAGCCCAATTAGGTCAATTGGAAACAGTATAAAAGCACAAAGGGAGGGAAAAGTTAAAAAATAATTCACAAATAAGGCACGGGTCTCGGAGCACGAGGACTGTCCAATCCAGTAGCACAATTTGGCATCGCCGTGGGGTCTCTCAGGTGACCCCTCATTCTTCCTTCTCTTTCTCTCTTTTTCTCCATTCCCTCCTTTCTTCCCCACCTTCTTCATTTGTTCTTTGTTTTTTCGTTGTGTCTTCGTTTGATCTCATTGACGGGCACCTTGGCCACCGGCAAGAGCCTTGGACGCTGCGACCTCGACCTCCGGCCTTGTCATGGTGGCTCGAGGACGCGTGAGAAGTTCTTTCTCACGTATTTGCTTGCGTGTTCGCATTTTATTAGCTTCATCACTGTGCCACCACCGCGCCCCACCATCCCCCGTTAAAGCTTTTTTCTCCCTCGCGCCACTTTGGCTGCAAAGGCACCAAGGGTTTTCCAACCATGATGCTATTTTCGGGTTGGGCCGGATTGTTCTGACCCCGTTCCAACCCTAGCCCTAAAAAAATTTATTTCAACTATTTGCACCCATCGTTTTAATAACTACACCCCTGTTGGGCCAAACACATTCTGAAACCAAATAAAAAATGTTATTTACATGCTCCATTTCATAACTAAACCCCCTTAACTATTGGGCTTGGTCCATTCTGAAACAAAACACCTAATATTGTTTACACCCCTTAGATCTCATAACTACACCCCTTACCTTTTAGGCCTGACCCATTTTGAAATGAAATAAGTATTGCTAGTTGCATTTCCTTTCTTCATATATGCACCCTTAATTACTAGGTGTACTCTCTACTTCTATTCTATCCCTTTCTATTCACATTTGATTTATTTGATTACGTAATGCTATTATTCATTTCTTTTTGCAATTCCACTTTAGTATTCTTTAGTACACGTTTACGTTCCTCACACTCCATGCCAGGTCTCCAACTCGCTTGGTGGTGTTTCAATAACGTGTGGATAGATTTTGTAAATGTCATGTTGGGTCCCTGACTTGCTTGACATCATGAAGTTTACTGCAAATCCAAAATATTTTCTAAAAAAAACTAAAAATAATCAAATAAAGGATCACTTAATTCTCCTTTTTCTCCAAAAAAATTACACATTACTCGAGATTGTTTCAAGGTACAATGCTTTAAGCGACTCTCTCTGCTTTTTCTTAAAATTCAATGTCGTTACAAGGTCCAATGCCTTAACAACTCTTTTCACGCAATTAAAATAAATATTCCAAAAAAGACAAAGTCAACTCAACACACAAGCTGCTTTCTAACAAAGAACTACGTAAGTCTGATTTTTTCATTGTACTTGGGGATACTTAGGAGCGAGGACAAACCCCTTGTTGACCTAAAAAACTAAAAAAAATAATATAAAATCCTCTCTTTTCTAAAAATAAAAAGTTGATTTTCTTTTATGAATAAACAAAAACAAAACAAGCATAAGTCATGTTCTTAAGGGAAGACAAATAATTAAAAAGTGACTTTATTTTTAGCACACTCGATTAAAGGTTTCTGTCTTCATGATAGACGTGTGAGGTGCTAACACCTTCCCCGTTTGTAAATGACTCCCAAACTCTTTTTCTCTTAAATCGTAGACCATGCTTTATCTCTTTGGTTTTTTCGATGTTTTCCTTAAATAAACGTTGGTGGCAACTTCCCTAAGTTTTCCGTTCTAGGAAAACTACTTTATTATCTTTTTTTTATCGTCATCCCGTCGTGACCATCCACGTTGCGGCAGATGGTGACTCCATTGGCGACTGGTTAGAGAGTTAAGACATTTGATCGAGTGTGCAGTTTTATTGTGACTTTTTTCTTTATTTTTTTCATTTTTTTCTTTCTTTTCATTGTGCTCCCATTTGTTATTGTTTCACTTCGCTACCGTTCTTTTCGTTTTTGCATCGATCTCATTTTTTTATTCTTTATCTCTGTCATGCTTGTATACATCCTTTATTATGTTGTTATTCCTTTGTAGTTAGAAATAAATTGAGATATTGAATTCTAGGGTAGACGACATGTGATATACTTGTTGTATATGCCTAGAAATTTTCTGGTTGTTTTGCAGGTGGGGTTGGGTAATTCTTATGTTTCTTTGTTCACACACGACACATACACTTTTTGAACACACTTTGAGATATTGGGCCTTATACTTGGGTCTGTGTGAGTCATAGGGAGTGGAGGTCGATCCGTGGTCATGTTGGGTCTCCAACTCGCTTGATGACAGTGACGTCTTATCTAGAGTTTTCCTCTTTTCGTGACACATTGCCGCTGATAGTCTCTATCACCACAGTGATGCTACTTAAGAGGATGATACCTCAAGAGGCTGATGAGGTTACATGAAACTACCCTTGGAAGTTGTCACTGAATAATGGACTTTTAGACCTTTTTCGCTAGGTTCCTGAATTAGGGACACGAAGTAGACTCACTCCACCTTGTTTCCTTGATCACATCATGTATCTCTTCATAGCATCGCCATGGACATATCATTTCCGCATTCATCATTTATCACATTCATGCACCGCATTCGCATAAGTCATTACATTCTTATACATATTTGTATAGCATGTTGCTTGTCCCGACAATTACATACATTTTGTCGTCATCATTTGCATGCCATGTTCACCCATGCGTGATTATAACATATATTTTCTCATGCCTTGCATTCTCCTCTATGTTGCCAAAAGTCGCAATGAAGCGCGAAAGCTTACACCGTGTTCTTGGTTACGTGCGTTGGGTATCATGGTCATATCCATAAACAAACCATGTTAGGTTTATACACTCCTTTTTCCTAAAAATGATTGAAGATCACATGAACATGGTACCCAATGCGTTTGATAGCAAGAAGGGGATGGTCTTTCGAGCGTTTTGCGTCGATTTCATAAATACATCTATCATGCATAACATAAGTATGTCTTGCTTATTCATCATATCTCCTTTATGATAGGTTGCTGAAGTATTGACGATCAAAATTTCCATTCCTTGGAACATGGGGTTGAACCAAGTATAGTCTTTTAAGAAAAGGTTTTATCAAGTCAAGGTCAAAAGTGTGGAAGTAGCCAGCTTGCAAAAGTTGGGGCAGCGGATAGATCAAGTTTTCATAGCCTCTTTGACTACTGACAGCACATGATTGAGCTAATGACTTACATAGTTAGGAACTGATGATGTTCCCTGTTTTATTTCAATTGTACTTTGACTCTAATAAGATGTAATGAACAATATTATTTTAATGAAAATTAGAGTTTATTCGACCTTATGCTCTGTTGAGCGTTCTGCGTAACATTCGCAATACTTTAGCAAGTTATCATTTACATGCATTCATCCTTATTTGTTTCGTTGCATTGTTATGCATCGCTCATTACATTCTTTCCTCGAAATCATAAAAAAAGTAACTATTGTGCTAAGAAAGAATGATTACACCAATACCAGACGCGTGCCAAGACTAAGATAATGAGTAACATAGAACAAGTACAAAAGCAGATGAAGGCTGACATGGAGGCCATGAAGGAGCAGATGACAACGATGATGGAAGCAATGATGAGCATGAGGAAGATGATGGAGGTCAATGTTGCCACCACTGTTGCTTGCAATATTGCTATGGGTTTCAATCAAGAAAGTCATCCAGTCTCAGACGTAGTAGGTCAAGGAGGAGAGGCGGCGACAAACGCATATGGGCCTCATTATGTCCTGGTGCAAAGCAAGTCTTCTTTTCCACCATATGGTTTGCCTCCCAATTAGTGAGAATATGAGTAGTTCTGCACCCATATTCACTAAGAATCAACAACCTCGACCCAATCATACTCTTGCCCATTTTCCACAAGTCATGGAAGAAACACACATAGCTCCACAGGGCCACACTCTGACCGATTTTGGGGTTTATCTAGGATATACTAGTGAAGTACTGTGTTTTCTGGTGTCCCTGTTCCAAATGCTCCAGGGGCTCCTGAGTATCGACCACCATCACAACCCTTACATTTTGTGATGGGAGGCAGGGGGGCCAACTTTCTCGAGGCCCTGTTTAATATTTCCCTTTTTTAGAAAACGAGGCCCTCAATTGACAATTTGAAGGTTTTTTTTGAAGAGAGTAAAAAGTGAATTAAGGAAGGAGGATAGAGAAAAAAATTGGGGATGATTGATGAAGATAGGCAACTTCTCTGCTGGGACATGTTTGTGATTCCCCAAATGAAGTATTGAAGTATCACGTGGGTGTGTCTCAGGAAATGTAAAAGTAGTAAAAATTGTTGTTGGTGGAAATTGAACCTTGGACCCCTTGGTTATTAAAAATAGGCATTACCATCTCCTTTAGTTTTCAGTATTGAACATATGTTGCAATAATTAATATTTGAGGCCTCTTATTTCTTGGAGCCCTATGCAGTTGGGCACCATGAATGGGCCCAGATCCGCCCCTGATGGGAGGACGGCTTCCTGCTGTAGTTGAGAAGGAAAAATTTTATCATATAGAGGAGAGGCTGAGGGCCATTGAAGAAGGATGAAATTATGACTTTGTTAACATGTCAAAATTGTGCTTGGTACCTGATGTTGTCATTCCTCTGAAGTTCAAGGTGTAAGACTTTGATAAATACAAGGGGACCACTTGCCCAAAGAATCACCTGAAAATGTATTGTAGAAAGATGGGGACATATGCGAAAGATGAAAAGCTGCTTAAGGGGTTGTATTTACTATAATGGTGAATGCAAATAATAAAATAAAGTTACTTTTTTTAGGATTATGGTTGGAACCATCTTTGGCTAGCTGCTATGCGAACAATGCAAACATATATCCTTTGATGAGTAGGACGTGAATTCTTGTGAGTCATTGCAGATGAGCAATTAACGATCTAGTCAACATGATAAAAAGTTCCACACATGCAAGTGAACTGAAAAAAAAAAAAATCAATGCAATTCATTGAATATATCATCTTAAAGAACAGGTACGTACATGTACTTTGGTTTGGGTCATCTTTAAATTTGACAAAGTTGATGAAGTCTAAGTTTAGCATCTACAAATTGGGAGACTTAATATTAGCTGGGACCAAAGTTTTTGCTAGGAAATCCTAGAGGCTTCCAGCTTCGCAAGATATATATGTTTTATCATATAGGAGGAGGCAACAAGCTGTCCATCTATAAAGACATTAGCAATACTTCTTTGTTCCTCCACTGTTTTATATCAACGTGCATTCCCTTCTTTTGGCATATCTCAAACAACGTCGTCACCGGTTGAGGTTGTTGCTCCAAACCACTTGGTTTCACCATCGGTTGCAAAACATACTTAATTACCTACCACAATCCCAATTGACAAAGCAATTTTTTTCATCACATTGAATTATATAAAGATGTTAAAAATTGTCCACTACTCCAATTTTAATGGTAACTTTAAGGATTTTGGAGTCAGCACAATAGAGAGTGCAATTCAAAACCTTATCGAATAATCATTTAGATGAACTGTTGGAGGCGATGGCAAGTTTTTCAGTGCTGATGTTGGCCACGCGGAGGATAGAGAGTTGGCCAGGCTTGAAAAAAGGGTAAAGAATAAAGAAGTGGTCGGTGATGGTAGCAATCAAGATGCTATTTCCAATGAACTGGAGGCGCTTATAGGAGACACCTTTGGTGAAGGAGGGATGGGTGAGAGCTTCTTCTAAAAGCTTTTTGTTTCTGAATTTGTAGCCTAGGATCATCTCCACCTTCTTCACCAAACACAAATCCATCTTCGCAGATATAGCAGTGACACAAACACGGTGCAAATATTTCAACACTTTGTCTTTGCCATGTCTTGTATGTGCCTGGAACACTAACAATGCATCATTGCAAGTGAGAAACACGGTTTTTATAAGCTCCTTTGGATTTTTGTTTTTGTTTTTTTAATTACCAGAATAAATTTTGAATATTTTTTCTTCCAAAATAAGATATTACATAATTGCACATGCCACTTCTAGTAGAAGTAAAAAATATTTCTTTTTTCACCAGTATAGTATGAAACATATTTTATAATCAATTGGATTTTTATAATAAAAAAGTAAAATACTATCACTAGGAAAGGGAGAGCGGACAAAGTACCAGACGATTTGGGTTGGATAAGAAGAGCGTACAATAAACATGTTTGAAAAAAATAATTAAATGTATATTAACATAATATATCGAGTTTGAAATCATATAATCTATAGCTAATATAAACAAATTTCTACCTGAAAAATAAAACTAATATAGCATTTAAAGTTATTAGTATAATATTTAGTCAAGCATACAAATAAACTAGATTTTTAACCTATCCATTACCCATGTTTGTTTAAATTAAATATTTTTTATATTTTTTTAGTATATTTTTTAAGATATATGTAATACAAAAAGTTATTAACTATTAAATAATTATTTTGAAAGGCATTAACTTTAAAATATTTAGTATTATATCAATATAATTACATTAAAATTAAAAATGAGTAATTACATTTTTACTAGAATAAATCTTATTTTTAAAATAATCAGGTCTACTCATGTTTTTAATCAAGATAATTAGGAGAACGTATAATATCAATAATATATTAAGTAAAAATAATTCAATATTTTACTGTTATATACATCAATCTCTTAGATATACAACATATACAAAATACACACTAACTGTGCATCATCCCCTCAGGGGTACAAATACAAGCATAACCAAAAGAAAAGAGCCAACATGCTCTCAAAATATATGCCTAAGGTTCCCACAGAGCCATATCATTGCTCGGGCCTCTTGCCTTGGGATCCACCATCCGCTCTCTGAGCATCACCTGTAAAACATAATCCCCAAACACGGGGTGAGATACAAATCTCAGTAAACTCAGGGTTCTTAGAGGTCTTTCCTCCTCCTGGTTCACTTCCATGGCACAAAGTATTAAAATTGGCATCACACACACAACCAGCCATCACGACTCTCATAAAGCATATCACATGTATATCACAACACAGGTGTAACAATATATATACACATATAACATTGCCTGAGAAAGATCATCCACTGAAGGACACATATAACACAGGACTTACTTGGACATCTATGGCACTTCCAAGGGAAGATCATTCATTTAAGGACACATTTTCAAAGGAAGTCCATAAGTAATCTATTCTATTGGCCAAAGATTCTCATCAATCATACAACATATCATCACAATGTATATCATATACATGTCCTTAATCAAAGCAGTAACACACAGTTTCAATACACATGCATCATGACATACAATAACCATCACTCCCTCGGAGTATGGTGGAACACAGTCAATGGGAAACACTCTGAAGAACAAAGAGCTTATTTGCTCTCAGCGCTACACCGGCCCTCCCGGCTTCGTGGTCACAACCACCAGTAATCTCCGTATCATTCCCTACATGAAGGCATACAAACAATCAATAACGGTTCTCAACCATTAGTATGAAAAGAAACATTATTCCTTTCCATTTAAACCTCTTAGTCATCTATCTTAAGGTTATCAGAACTAATCACCTAATAGTCAACTCACAGACCCTCAATAGGATCTATCTTGGCCTAACCAAGGTACTAGAGTTTCCCAAAGACTCTGCAGCAACCAATTCAAAGAGTTCAACATTATACAGGCCAAAACTCAAGGATTAACAATATGGCTAAAACGGTTACTTCAACACAATTTCACCGTTTATATAGCCTCTTGAGCACATATTGTACAAGCATCAAGGCTCATGCATGTCATACAATCACCAATTTAACCAACATTCTTCCTATACATACATTTCTCAGATCCAAATTCCAAAGTCTATAAAAAATCAATATTTCAAAGCTAAACCTTCCTCACAACAACCTCTTAAGCATACTTTTCTAAAGGACTCAAGCCTAATTCCAGCTCTAACTCAAATGGGTCACTATTCACCTTAAGAACAAATTCTCAAATAATTGATAGAATTTGTGTTTCTTACCTCTAAATCAACAAGGAAGGCTAGTGGACAACTTCTCCGAGCTTGGGTGTCCGCAAATCGCCTCCTTTCCCGTCAAAATCGAAGTTTTGAGAAGTTCCCTAGAGAAAACGATCTCTGAGTTTGATGGTGTTTAGGGAAAAGTGATGGAGGATTCTAGCTCATAGGATGATTCCCTACAAGTTTCATGTTGGGTGTGAAGTGTTTTGGTCAATGGTTGAGTGGTATGGAGCTTCCCAAGCTCTTTAATGGAGGAAAACGTAGTGGGGAGGAAGAAGATGGGTTTTGACACCCAAAAACGCGTGAAATGACCTTATATAATGGTCCAGATCAGCCCTGGCGCTGATCGCGCCACTCTGGCGCTATCCACGCCAAATTTCAGAGAAAAACATGCCTTCTGAAGCACTTATGGCACTAACTGCGTCATTCTGACGCTACTGGCGTCAACTTCTAGTATATCTAGCGCTAACGGCGCCACTCTGATGTTAACTTCCAGTATATCTGGCCCTAATAGCGCCACTCTGTCGCTACTGGCACCATATTTTTTTTTTACCAAGGGTTATTATAAAATGAGTAATTACTATTTTACTAGAATAAATCTTATTTTTAAATAATTATATTTTTAAAATAATCATGTCTATTCATATTTTTAATCATGATAATTAAGAGAACTTATAATTTCAATAAAATATTAATTAAAAATTATGTAATATTTGACTGTTACAAACATGAAAAAATTATAATTGACAATTATAAATGAAAGTGAATTATTATTATTACTACTACTATTATTATTATTATTATTATTATTATTATTATTATTATTATTATTATTATACTCTTACATTTAAAACAATATTTAATTTTACATGAAAATAAAATAATAAACATTAAATATATTTTCTTTTCAAAACTAATTTTGGGTAAGGTAAAACTAATATTATATTATATTATCCATAATAGCCTTTAAGATTTGAATAAAAAGTAATAATAAACAATAAAGATATTTTCAGTTGAAAACTATTCATGGTAAGAGAAGCCAATAGTATTTAAGATTTATATAGGTAAAAAGTTATCATTAAAAAAAATTATAGATGTTTCTTATGCAAAAATTGAATAAATTTAAGATACATTAATTTCAGGATTTGTTTTCCTACCATATTTTGGATAGGCATGAACTTTCCCTTAAAACAAAGTTATGCATGAACTTTATTTGAAACTATATATTATTAACATCATTGAGAATTATTAATATACCTAATTTTTTATTTCCAAACATGTATATATATATATATATATATATATATATGTTAATATTAATAAAAAATTATGTTTATTTCCTATTTATATCTTTAATTATTTATTAAAATAAATATATGAAAATTAAATTTTAGATTTAAATGTTTCTAAAATTACTAATTTTGATATATATTTGACTTTTGTATGTGTATCAAATATTAAAATAATTAATTTTATATGATAATATATTTTCTATATAGAGATTCTAATCAAAAATCATATATTTAATTAATACACCTTTGGGAAAAAAAATAAATAAAACAATGGTTTGAAATAATTTATTTTACAAATCTTGAACGGAAAACTAAAAAACTACTATATAAAATTTATTTTAAAAAAATTCATAAGAATATTTTTATCGATAATTGTTAGTTTTATTAAAAATATTAATGTGTAATTCAAATCTGCAATGTTCTCCTTCCATCCTTAAGTCCCTTTCTCAACCACTAGGTCAGTATTTATATGCCCCTCGATGTAGCTTATTAACAACAGGATTTAAAGTTGTAGGCATATAGCTGATATGATACCAATACTACATATAAATTTTTGGTCTTGCGTGTGCTTCAAAGCTTGCAAACAAAAACACAAGCTACTTCTCATAAGTCATAAAATTCAATGTTTAGATATATTTTTCAATCTTGCAAAGGTTTCCGTTTCTGAATTTGTCAAAGAGACATTTTCTCCGTTACACTTCATGGAACAAAATATTAAAAAGTTTCTTTCTGCACTATCTTTACATTGAAAACCAATAATTAAGCCAAATTCACCAAGTTGCAACCTCCTTAAATAGATTTCCATGAGTCCATATCCAACAACGATCATTGAGTTTGAGTGCTTGGGTACTTGCAGTAGCATATTATATATGGTTACTGATGGCTTTAATTAAATTGTGATCGCAGTTATAATTTTGTTACGTAAAATATGACGAATGCGGTCACAAATATTTTATAAATTTTGACGTTATGGTCGAAATTACCATTAGGGACTGTTTTTTAAAACTTACGTTACCTGCATTTAAAACAGTATCAAATACCAGTTTTTGGGATGAGATATGTGATTTTTTATAAATCTAGAGTACGGGTACATTAGTATAAATTTTAAAAAATGTATATGTTTATATATAAAAATAGAATTTAATATAAGCATGCGTAACTAATTTTTTTTTTTAAAATAGATTATACACTCACTTGTAAATTAGTTTTATTATGTCACTTATTCATACATATGATAAGTTTATTTTTAAAAGTTATACCAACAATAAATTTAATTATTTAACGGTGTAAAGTTTCTATACTAATAATAAATAACAATTAAAACTCAATTTATAAATGATATAAAAAACACAAATAAGAATAATTTATAGTACTATAGGAAGATTTTTGTATATATATATAAAATAAATCTTCAACTCTCTAAGTCTTAGGGTTGAACTTGTTTCTTTGCATAGAATAAATAAAAGAATATGTGCTTCAGTTTCTCTTAGAACAAATAAAACTTGGATACAGAGTTGATACCTATTCAAAAAATATCCAATTTTTTTAAAAAAATGTACATACATACCCAAGAAAATCCAATGAATCCGGTACGTGTACAACATGATTTTTTAGAAGTACCTATATACTTCAGAGTTTAAACCTTACAGTTCTAAATTCTTCTATTTAATCACGCCTTGTTACCAAAGGAGTAGCTTCAGCAAGAGGAGTTGAAAGAGGACATGGCAATTGCGAATTTGGACACATGGGGAATGAGTGGTTCACCTGCAACCACCTATGAATGAATTCTCTATGAAACAAGTGACCACAATTAGAAAGAATCTTCACACAGTCCGTGTCCTTGTAATCTGACAAGCATATTGAGCAACATGATGATGTCATTGTTTCTGAATCAGGCCTATGATGCTTGGCTTCGGAGAACAACAACACTGGATAATTGTTCACAGTAGTGTTTTGCTGATGAACTTGGATAGTTAAGGCAGAATCAAGCTCGATGCTGGTGTTGGCAGTGACACTTATTACTTGGCTGTTTTGCAAGCTTCTACGGCTACAGTAAAAGGAAATGAGATTTATGAGAGTGATCACTAGGAGAATCCCTAGAGATAACCCTACTGAGTAATATGCATATGATCCATTATGCTCCTCTGAAGGGTTGTTCATGCCATGATCAGAATTGGAAGTGCTGTTCATGATCCTTTTGAATCAATTTCCTTGCACACGGATGGAATGAGGGATAAGAAATTAACTTCAGAAGCAATCCTAGGCAAAGTTTCAATATATGGAGTGGACAAAATTAAAATTCAAGTTCCTTATATTCTTGTCTTCAAGTTCTTAAATTAGATAATAACACGTGGATATACTTTTTTTTTTCTTTCTAACGTTAATTAGCCTCCATTTAAAATATGCCGTGGAAGTTTTTAAAAAATTCACTTGAGTATTTGATATAAAGTTTATCTACCGTAATTAAGCTCCTATAATTAAAGCGAACAACAGCTCACTTCACATGATGAAGTATTCAATCTCAATAATTCGGCAAAAAAAATAATATTGAATCTCAATTGTTTTCTACAATTAATATTACGTAAATATTTAAAACAAATGAGAGATTCAATGATTTTGTCATCATCAATGACTAAATTATTTATTTTACCTAACACACTTTAGGGTCGTACCCATATCAATATTATCCTTATTTTGTAATAGCATACCATATGAGGTTGAGTTTCTTTTCCATAATATTGGTGTCAACTTAGAGTTTTATTTTTTCGTATTTGGAATGGAAAGGGAGGTTATATCGAGTGAATGATATAAGAACATGCGAGCTGTTGTTACCTGTGATCATATTCATGGACAAAAGGAATAAGATGGCAACTGGTGGGGGAGTTATTATGTGGAGGTGGTAGTATATATACATATTATGCATACTAGAGTAGTTACGTACTAACTGGCGAAGGCCAAACATATCTGTGTCATTTAAGTCAATTAGGATACCTAGGAAGAGACGTCACGTTAAGAGAAAAAGAAAAAAAGTACTAGGTGTGACTATTAAATTGATGCATATATAATTAAGATTCTCATATCATGTATGTTTGTCTAATCTAGGAAATAGTACATAATTGTGTGGTAAAAAACAGAATTAGTGGTGGTGTGACCCTGATGTGGTCCACTTATTTTGACCACTAATGATGATTGATTGCATAATGGAGGTAATGGGAGATGATGGGCTGCTGCTTGATGGAGCATAAAGGAGAACGCACTTCACCTAATCTCTCCATTATCATCTGTAATAATTATCTTCACCTACCTGTCTGTCATCATGATTGAGCCTACATTCAGTGTACACTTAATGGAACTCTTGATGGAAGAGTCTATAAAAGGGTGCAGCTTCAGCTTCCTGAGTCACTGAACTCATTCTACATACGGGGCTATACACCATCTAGGCTGTAGAAGAAGAGTTTGGAAGGCTTAACAGAAGAACCACGCATTAGAGGTTGCAGTCTTCATTCATAGCTACAACAACCATTCAACAACCATTCAGAGCACATTCAAGAAAGCAATGGCAGGAGGTATTTATGATCTTAATATTTCCGCATTAGATCTAATTGCTGTTATTGTATAAAAGCATGATTAGATCATCAAGATATATTTATAGAACTTACATTTGGTATCAGAGCCAGGTTGTGACCTCTGCCTTGCTTCTGTTTTTCGCCTCTGACTTGCTCCATATTTTCTCCTTCGGTTATATGAGGAAGAGAGTGAAAACGGTTGTTTTTTT
>PYAF01005873.1:575238-615708 GCA_007407185.1 Glycine tomentella
TTTGTCTTGATGATAAACTTAAAACATGTTGAAGTATACTGTTCCTAAGATTTAATTTATATTTTATGAATTATTTTGATTATGGACAATATTTATATGATGTGGTTAACTGTGGACTATATTAACTTGATTAATAATAAAAGATTTCTAATGGAATTGAGTAAAAGATTGCTAATAAAAATTGGTCACAAGGACTGTGTGGTATCATTTGGTCTTAATATTGTGATGAAATTGTGATGATGACCTTATGATGAGACTGTAATGAGATGATGATGACTCTGTGATGTTATGATAAGACTGTGATAATGACCCTGTGAAAATTTTGAGTTGTGATGACTCCGTGATGGTATTGTGATGACCCTGTGATGACTCAATAATAATATTGAGTAGTGATGAAAAAGAATAATTTACAAAGACGTGAAATGAATCATTTTGCATTTTCATGTGCATATACCCAAGCAGGGGTTAATCTGCGGATGATGAGACGATCCTCATTAAGAGGTGTGTGTGTCAGATAACTAAACTGAGTCCATACGGTTTTAACTTGGGGCTAATTGAGACAGTGAGGACCACACCACCATGATGATCACATGGGTGGGAGTGATAATCCTACGCGCCACTGGGTTACCCTGACGGGATGGATAAGTTCGTTCCACTAAGATGAGGGTGGGGTTATCTGACTGTGGCCACAGTTATTGAGACGTTGAGACGTTGAGAAGCTGAGATCTCAGTCATGCATCATATAATAAGATGAGCATGCATTTTCTTGCATATCATGACAAGTGCTTGAGTGAAGAAAAGATGATTTAATTAGTGGGTTAAAGATTATTAGAAAAACGTTTTATTTAAAATCTCTGTATTATTATATATATATGTATATTATTCCGTAGTGTTGATATTTAAATTTTGTTTATCAAGACTGACCCCATTTTGTGTCTTGTGGTTGACACCTGTGATGACCCCAAAATTATTTGGGTGAGCAGAGGAACAGTGATATGGATGTCGTACTAGAAGATATAATGAAGCTGTTGTAATGATTCTCTGCTTTTGATGATCTATACTTTGATCTGTATCATGGACTGTTTACGTATTGGACTATGGATGTGTAATAAGAACCTGTATGGTATGTATATGTGTGTATGAACGTCATGGACTACGTTAAAAATTATGCATGAACTTTCATATTTCTTAAAAAGCAGTTTTTTAAACTTAACCAAATTAATTTGAGCCTTTATTATTATTATTATTTTCGAAAAATTTTAGTCACAAATGAAAAATAAAAGCGAAATAAAAGCGGTTATTTCGATTTCAAATAAAATAAATACGTAATAGAAGCGGTCATTACATCTCTCACTGTCTACCCACGTTTCCCAGAACCACCCCTCTCTCCGGTTGCATGCCTCCGTGTGACGTTCGGCGCCTTTGCTCCGCCTCGCTTTGAGTTGGTGCCGACATTTTGGCTTGGGTTATTCAGGTAACGGGGTATTACTAATCTAAGAAATGCAAAAGCTTGACTTTCTTCTTGTACTAGTGTTTATCCTCGCATGTTTTGTTGCGACAAGTAGGTTCCTTGTGCCATCAATAATGCAACAATATTTTTTATTGATTCACATTGCATATGTTACTCATATGTGTTTTGCAATCTTGAGGGTAAGGTTGTGCCATTTGCATACAAGCAAAGCCTGCCAAATTAATGCTATAAAAATGATTTCTTTTATTATTATTATTGGTTATGTATGCATGTTAAACTTTTTATTAAGTGAATTTTGAAGTTGGAATTATGTTGGGTTTTTTTTTTCTTTCTTTCTTGTTATCCGTTATTTATCCCTTTTTTTTCTGGGCCTCTTATTTGTTCCAGTTGTTAGAGATTTTAATTCAAGATGTGTTTCGTATTTTTCACATCACTTCAATTTCATATTTCAATCAAATAGATAAATTATATAAAATTAGTTCTAATGTACAAAGCCAGTGTTGGAAGTTGGAAGTCATTATCTTGGAAGGTGTTGTCATAGTTATCAGATGTGAATGTGGAATGCTTGCAGGAAAATAATAGTGGTAAACTTGAAAGAATTGGCGATGAAAGATGATGACTTCACATGTATGTTGTAACTTGTAAATCTTTATTCAGAAAAATTACTTTAGTTTGTAATTCAAAAATTAAGTTCCATAAGGCCCATTATGTGGACATGTAGAAGGTGCAGATTCGACAATTTATATTTTATACTACATCAAGCCCACTAGATCCAATCTCATACATGCAAACCCACATCTAAAACCTGATTGTTTGAAAATCTTTAAAACATGTTGATATATACACCTAGCAATAACATAAACGTTTTGAAGAAGTCCAAAAACACAGCCGTTACAATTCTTCATAATGCATTTATGGGCAAGCATGCATAGAAAATAGCAGCCGTGAAAGACAATCTTGCAGAATAAACAATGAATGCTCCTGATAGAGAAACTATTTCAACTATTATGTGCCTTGGAGGAAACAGAATTACACACCAGCTTTGAGGTAGAGGCAAAATTAAACAGCACTACACCTTATTGTAGTATGAGTATGTACAAATTCAAGCATTCAAACAGGAAAAATTAATATAAGCATGAAAGAATCATAGAACATATATATAATAGGCCTACTACATTTGGCACAAAAAAATCAATGCAAAATTTGTGCTATACAATATCGTCCCCAGGACTGGCTGTGACTGATCTCTCTGGTCTAATCTCTTCCAGCTGCTGGAGAATTTGATGAACTTCTGGTCGTGCTGATGGAGAAGGATCAACATAGTGCAAAACGAGCTTCAACGTGTTTAGCAACTCGTCGCCAACTATCAATGCATCTCTCATCAAATCTGCATCAAAAACCTCATTTATCCACTCCTCTTTGACAATTGAGGCAACCCACTGAGGCAAATCTAGTCCATTCATTGACACCCCAGGTGATTTCTTCGTTAGAAGTTCTAACAACATAACACCAAGACTGTAGATATCAGTTTTAGTGTTTGCTTTCTTGAGCTTTGAGAGCTGGGGTGGAAAGAGAAGGACACCCTGAAGCTGATTTTTTCAAATTGACTCCATGCAAGGAACGAAAATTCTAATAACTCAATATGTTAAAGAGCATGACTTGTATGCAACAGAAACTGCTAGCTTTATTTTTTAAAAAAAATTATGTTGTTGACCGGAGAATGTTGCCAGATACCAAATTCTTATGTTCTATGTTAACAATTTGAGTGGCTGAGACAAATATTAAAAGCATGAAAGTAACTAAAAAGGAACTAAAAAAAATACAAAGAATGTTTGAATTACATTGGAAACATCAGCAATTTGGGAGCAAATAAAAATAATAACAGAATAATTATTATGTAAACTGGCATAATAAGAATGTTCTTGGATAGCCATAATCTGGACAACATTATAGCCAAGCCTTTTAATGCGAGGCAGCACATCATAATAACCAAGGATAGATAAATAATAGAAAAAGAAAAAGAAGTTTAAATTTTCAATATTCGATCGCAAAAAGTATTAGTGACGGAATTAGCGACGGCTGGAGTCTGGCGCTGATAGCGTGAGATTGGCGCTGATAACGTGAAATTGATGCAGAAGGCCATTTTTCACTGGAATCTGGCACCAGCAGCGCCAGAGTGGCGCCGTCAGCGCCAGATGCACTGGAAGTTAGCGCCCATAGTGCCAGAGGTGCTCCAGGAAGCCAATTTTCTCTAGAATGTGGCGCCGGTAGTGCCAGAGTGGCGCCATCAGCGTGGGACCTCTGACAGGGCCACTATAAAAGGTCATTCACGCGATTTTTAGGGGCCAAACCTTCTTTCTTCTTCCTTTGGACCCCTTTTCTGCCATTAGAGCTTAGGGAAGCTCCATATCTTCACCAAACTTCATCAAAACACTTCATTTTCAACATGAAACTTGTAGGGAACCCTCCTATGAGCTAGAATCCTTCATCACTTTTCCCTAAAAACCTTCAAACGGAGGGATCCCTTTCTCTAGCGAACTTCATAAAACTCAAGCTTGGCGGGGAAAGGAGGAGATTCTCAGACACCCAAGCTTGGGGAAGTGGTCCATTAGCCTTCCTTGCCATCTTAGAGGTAAAAAACTCGAGTTTTATTGTTTGATTTTTGAATTTGTCTTTGGGATGAATAGTGACCCTTTTGAGTTAGAGCTGGAATTAGGCTTAGGTCCTTTAGAAAAGTATGCTTAGGAGGCTATTGTGATGAAGGATTAGCTTTGAAATGTTGATTTCATGGACTTTGGTTCTTGGCTCTGATAAATGTATGTGTAGTAGTTTGCTGGTTAATTGATAATTGTAGAACATGCATGAGCCTTGATACTTGCTATTTATGTGCTTTAGAGGCTTTATGAACGATGATATTGTGTGGAAGAAACCGTTCAAGCCATGTTGTTAATTCTTGAGAATTGGCCTGTATAGAGCTTTGAGCTCTTTGTTTTGGCTTATACCGAGTCTTGGGAAGACTCTAGTGCCTTGGTTAGGCCAAGATAGATCGCTGAGGGTCTATGGATTATCTAGTGAATTGGTTAGTTCTGATAACCTTAAGATAGATGATTGCTAGGCTTTAGGGAAAGGAAGGATGTTCCTTTCATTGTAACAGTTGAGGACCGTTGTTATGTGCTTATGCCTGGTATTGTTGGATTGGTGATTGATTGTGCTTATATGCCTTGTATAGGGCGTGACATCGAGGGTGTTAGTGGCGTAGACCACCGTTCTGGGGTTGAAATGCAGAGCACGGCTTTGCCAGGTAAGTTCTTCGCTCTTGGGGAATGTTTCCCACTGCCTGTGTTCCACCATACTCCAAGGGAGTGATGGTCGCATTCATGATGCATGTGCATTAAATTGGTTGTTACTTTCCTCATGATGATATGTATGCATGATTTTATGCCTTGTATGCATGGTTATCTATTGAATAGATAGATATGGACCTCCCTAGGAGTAGAGCGCAACTCCTAGTTTGGTTTGCTCACATAAAGGGTGATGATGATCCCTTAAGACCAAGAGATAGGTGGTCCCGTCGTAGTTGAAGCCTATTCTCGGAGGTGCCATGTACGTGCATCCATGGGTAAAGGGGCAGCTCCCGATGGGATGTCACGAGTGTGAGTTCCAGTCTCACACTGGGGACTGAGAGTCCCAGATACTGATGATGATGCATCTTGTGGCAGGCATAGTACCGCAGATATACATTAGAGCTAGATGATGGCTATGTATTGTTGTGAGGGCTGGGAGGCCAGTGATTGTGATGCCTTTGATGATGTGTGTCATGGAAGTGAGCTAGGGGGGAGGAGAAGCCTCCAAGAGCCCTGAACTTATTGAGATGTGTATCTCACCCCGTGTGGGGATTATGCTTTTGCAGGTGATTCATTTGGCAGAGATGATAGGTCTCAGGACGGAAGGCCCCAGTAGAGACAGTTCCTGTGCAGCTGTATGGCAGCACTGTGAGAGCATGGAGGCTCCTTTGTTTTGTTTTGATGTATTTTGTACCCTTGTGAGGGAAGATGTGTGTGTGTGTGTGTGTGCACACATGTTTTGGATTTTGTTCTATATCTGGACTTTATATGAATTGTATGCCCTCGTGTGAGGAAGTGATCTGTGAGATCAGGGTGATGTATGCATATTCTTTTGTATAGACACTGTGAGTGTCTTGATGATGTATATATGTATATCTGTGGTCTTCTCCCGATATATCTGTATAGATATTGTTGATGCATCTGCTATTGTTTTAAGTTGTTTTGGATCAATGAGGTTGGTTGATGTTTATGATGAGTGTTGATACGTACCATACATAATGAATCAAGAAATAAGGTTTTATTTATCGCTTCCACGGGTTTTAATTAAAGTTAATTACTGCGCTTATCTGATTAAATAATTGATCGAAGCATTATGTATGGTGTTTGTGTGTTGCTCTTGACTGTTGTTTGAGTTTGCCATGGCTATTGCATGTGTGGACACTAATTGTGGGCCTGATCAACTCACTGTTTGGTGTACATGTGTAGTGTCATGACGAGATCCCAGAACAACAGTGGGGTGACAAATGCTCAGCCTGATCTAGTGGCTGCGTTGGCAGCCATGCAGTAGGAGTTGGCTGCTAATAGGTAGATGCAATAAAATATGCAGCCAGAGATGGCTGCAAACCGTGAGATGAATGAGGCCTTGATGAATGCTAATCAGAGATGCTTGATGAGGTGAGGACTTTGAGGAGAGATGACAGAGCATCCTCTCCACCTCCGACGCACGAGGGTGAGGGTAGTCGCCATCAGGTTGGGGGTAGCCACCTGAGAGAGGACCAGGTGTCCCATGTTGAGGCTGATGATGATGTTGCAGCCCGAGGAAAAATGCTTATCACCTTTCGTAAGCATGACCCTCCAGTTTTCCTTTGAGGATATGTTCTTGTTCTGCAGCCAGATGGTTGCAGGCTTTAGAGAAGATATTCACAGTGATGGAATGCCCAGACCATCAGAGACTTCTCTATGCCGCATATCTGCTTCAGAGAGATGCCTATGAGTGGTGGACCACCACGTCTTAGTTGGTGAGAGGTCAGGGTGAGGTTATCACCTGGCAGATGTTTGAGGCCTGTTTCCTAGATAGATACTTTCCCAGGGATGCTAGAGAGAAGAAACAGGCGGAGTTTGACAATCTTGTTCAGGGGAGCCTGACAGTAGACGAGTACTTGGCCAAGTTAAATGAACTGGCCAAATATGCACATTTCAAGAGATCCTTGCCTGATACTGAGGTTCTTGCTGCTAACTTCCAGAGGGGGCTTAGGGATAGCATAGAGGAGCGGGTTGCGGGTAGTGGATCCCGTGACATGGATAGCCTAGTGAGACAATGTCGCCAGGTGATGCTTCCCAGACACCGAGGCAGTCAGCCTATTCCCTCAGTCAGACAGAAGGTGAGAAGGCTTAGCAGTTCAGGCCCACCCGGCAAGGGTAAGGGCAAAGATTTGAGAGTCTCTGCCCCATCAGATAGATTCAAGAGAGGCTCTAGCTAGAGTGGCTCAGCGCGGAGGTGACCACCTCCTAGATGCCCAGCTTGCGGGAGGGAGCACTGGGGATTGTGCCCCTCAGGCAGTTAATGTGTTTCAGGTGTGGTAAGTCTGGCCACATTTCTCGTGAGTGCCCGCAGGCGGGGGCCCGTGCACAGGTTGCTCCAGTTAAGATGACAGCACCCACAGCAGGTCGGTGTATACAGTTGATGCCAGAGAAGTAGCCAGAGATCCTGATTTGATCAGAGGTACTATTCTGATTGATGCTTATGATGTGAGAGTCTTGTTTGACTCTAGAGCTACACATTCATTCATCCAGGATATGACTGCAGTTAGGCTGAATTTACCCATGTTTAGATTTTCTCCTCCGATAGAGGTTACTATTGCATCTAGTCAGAGGTGTCAGGTGAGCACGTGCTGCAAAGACGTGCAGTTTCTGTTTTATGGCAGAGAGTGCACGATTGATTTGTACTGCCTAGCTATGCCTACCCTTGAGATCATTCTAGGTATGGATTGGTTGGCCAAGTATGCGTGATGTTGGACTGTTGTAAGAAAAGGGTTGTTGTGCCTTCTGATGGAGCTCGTTCGAGTTCCACCTCTTTCCTATCAGTCTTGCAAGCTCGCAAGGCAATCAGGGAAGGAGCTCAGGGATATATCTTATCATGTGTAACAGAAGATAAGCCGAGTGTTGATCTGTCGCAGATCCTGGTGGTGATCGAGTTTGTGGACGTATTCCCAGAGGAGATTACGCAGCTACCACCTGAGAGAGATATTGAGTTCTCCATTGATTTGGTTCCTGGTGTAGGACCAATATCTATAGCACCTTATCGTATGGCTCCTCTGGAGTTGAGAGAGCTGAAGGTGCAGTTGGAGGACCTGCTGTCCAAGCAGTTTATCAGACCGAGTGTCTCACCTTGGGGAGCATCGGTGATCTTCGTGAAGAAGAAGGATGGCAGTATGAGGCTATGTGTTGACTACAGGCAGTTGAATAAGGTTACTATTAAGAATAAGTATCCTTTGCCTCGGATTGATGATCTGTTAGATCAGTTGAAGGGAGTCAGGGTGTTCTCTAAGATAGACCTGAGATCTGGATATCATCAGATTCGGATCAAGTCTGCAAACATACCGAAGACAACCTTCCGGTCTAGGTATGGTCACTTTGAGTATCAGGTCATCCCCTTTGGTCTGACGAATGCCCCTGCAGTGTTCATGGACTATATGAACAGGGTATTCAGACCTTTCCTAGATTAGTTTATGGTGGTGTTTATTGATGACATACTGATATACTCCAAAACGGAGACGGAGCATGCCGAACATCTCAAGATTGTTCTTCGGACATTGAGGAATGATCAGTTGTATGCCAAGTTGGCAAAGTGCGAGTTTTGGCTATCAGAGGTGAAATTCCTTGGCCATGTGATTTCTGCAGCTGGGCATCAGTTGATCCCAGTAAGATAGAGGTTGTGATGACTTGGGAAAGACCCAAGGACATATCTAAGATTAGGAGTTTCCTTGGTTTGGCAGGCTACTACCGGAGGTTCATTCAGGGGTTTTCCCAGTTGGTGATACCTTTGACTCGCCTCACCCGGAAGGGAGTTCTGTTTGTTTGGACCCATAAGTACGAACAGTGTTTTTAAGAGTTGAAGGAAAGGTTGACTACAGCTCCAGTGTTGACCCTTCCTGACCCTAAGGGAAGCTTTGAGGTGTATTGTGATGCTTCCAAGCGGGGGCTTGGATGTGTGCTGATGCAGGATAAGAAGGTTGTTGCCTATGCTTCCAGGTAATTGAAGCCTCACGAGGAGTCTTATCCTACTCATGATTTAGAGCTTGTAGCTATTGTCTTTGCTTTAAAGATTTGGAGGCACTACCTGTATGGTGCTAAGTTGGTGGTGTTCAGTGACCACAAGAGTCTCAAGTATCTCCTTGACCAGAAAGAGCTGAATATGAGACAGAGACAGTGGATGAAGTTCCTCAAAGATTATGAGTTTGAGTTGAGATACCATCCCGGCAAGGCGAATGTGGTGGCTGATGCCTTAAGCAGGAAACATGTGAGTGCCGCCTGCATGATGATCTCGGACTGTGAGTTGATTGAGCAGTTTCAAGATATGCACCTGACTGTGACAGAGGGTGCTCGTGGTCTCGAGTTGAGAGAGACTAAGGTTGATAATGATTTGATTTGGAGAATCCGAGAAGCACAGAAGCAGGATGAGGGTGTGAGGGCCATGATTGGCCAGCAGGATGTTTCCTGGGAGGCTCACGACTTGGTGTTGTACCAAAATCACATTGTTGTGCCTAAGGGCGAGTTGGTGGATGTCGTCCTGTCTAAGGCTCATAAAGACCAATTTAGCATTCATCCAGGTGCCACCAAGATGTATCAGGATCTGAAGAGGAATTTCTGGTGGCCAGGAATGAAGAGAGACATAGCTGAGCATGTGGCAAAATGTCCGGTATGTCAGAAGGTAAAGATTGAGCATCAGAGATCGTACAGTCTGCTATAGCCTTTACAGATTCCAGAGTGGAAATGGGATAGCATTTCCATAGATTTTGTAGTGGGATTACCGAGGACTCAGATTGGATGTGACTCCATCTGGGTGAATGTTGATAGGCTGACCAAGTCTGCTCATTTTTTACCCGTTTGGACTGACTACACTGCAAAGAGGTTGGCTCAGTTATATGTCAAGGAGATTGTCAGGTTGCATGGTGTCCCGGAGAACATTGTCAATGATAGAAATCCGAAGTTCACCTCTAGGTTTTTGGGAGCTCTTCAAGAGGCTTTTGGGACCTAGCTGAGGCTTAACACAGTCTACCATCTCAGACAGATGGTCAGACAGAGAGGACCATCCAGACTCTCGAGGATATGTTAAGAGCTATTGCCTTGGAGCTGGGTAAAGCTATTGCCTTGGAGCTGGGTACTAGCTAGGATAGATACCTATCTCTGGTGGAGTTCTCGTATAAAAATAGTTTTCATGCTAGTCTGGGCATGGCACCCTATGTGGATTTGTATGGCCAGAGGTGCAGGACTCCAGTTTGTTGGACCGAGGTAGGAGAGAGACAGCTTCTTGGACCTAAGATGGTTCAGGAGACTTCTGAGCAGATCCGGTCGATCAGAGATAAGTTGATGAGGGCTCAGAGTCGGCAAAAGAGTAATTATGATCATAAACACAGGCCGCTACAGTTTGATGAGGGCGACCATGTGTTTCTGAGGCTGTCTCCTCTCACTAGTGTAGGACGGGCATTGGGCATGAATAACCTCAGTCCTAGATTCATTGGTCCCTACCAGATCCTTCAGAAAGTAGGACCAGTGGCTTATAGGCTAGTTTTACCTCCCGAGTTGTCAGGGCTACATGATGTTTTCCACGTGTCACAACTGAGAAGATATGTGCCAGATCCATCACACGTGGTGGAACCTGACACCGTTCAGATTAAGGAGAATCTTACCTGTCCAACACCGCCCATACAGATTTTGGATATGATGGAGAAACAGATCCGAGTAAGACCATTCCCTTAGTCAAGGTATAGTGGGAAGGGAGGACACCTGAGGAGGCGACTTGGGAGCGGGAGCAGGAGCTGGTGCAGCTATACCCCGAGTTGCTTGACAGGTATGAATTCAAATTTTGCGGACAAAATTCTTAAAAAGGTAGGGTGAATATAATAACCAAGGATAGATAAATAAAAGAAAAAGAAAGAGAAGTTTAAATTTTCAATATTCGGTCACAAAAAGCATTAGTGATAGAATTAGCGACGGATTTAGCGACGGCTGGAGTCTGGTGTTGATAGCGTGAGATTGGTGCTGATAGCATGAAATTGTTGCAGCAGGCCATTTTTTACTGGAATCTGGCACCAGTAGCGCCAGAGTGGCGCCAGAGGTGCTCCAGGAAGCCAATTTTCTCTGGAATGTAGCGCCTGTAGCGCCAGAATGGCGCCATCAGAACGGGACCTCTGACAGGGCCACTATAAAAGGTCGTTCACGCGATTTTTGGGGGCCAAACCTTCTTTCTTCTTCCTCTGGACCCCTTTTCTGCCATTAGAGCTTAGGGAAGCTCCATATCTTCACAAAACTTCATCAAAACACTTCCCTTTCAACATGAAACTTGTAGGGAACCCTCCTATGAACTAGAATCCTTCATCACTTTTCCCTAAAAACCTTCAAACAGAGAGATCCCTTTCTCTAGGGAACTTCACAAAACTCGAGCTCGGCGGGGAAAGGAGGCGATTCTCGGACACCCAAGCTTGGGGAAGTGGTCCATTAGCCTTCCTTGTCATCTTAGAGGCAAGAAACTCGAGTTTTATCGTTCGATTTTTGAATTTGTCTTTGGGATGAATAATGACCCTTTTGAGTTAGAGCTGGAATTAGGCTTAGGTCCTTTAGAAAAGTATGCTTAGGAGGTTGTTGTGATGAAGGATTAGCTTTGAAATGTTGATTTCATGGACTTTGGTTCTTGGCTCTGATAAATGCATGTGTAGGTAGTTTGTTGGTTAATTGATGATTGTAGAACATGCATGAGCCTTGATACTTGCTATTTATGTGCTTTAGAGGCTTTATGAACGGTGATATTATGTGGAAGAAACCGTTCAAGCCATGTTGTTAATTCTTGAGAATTGGCCTGTATAGAGCTTTGAGCTCTTTGTTTTGGCTTATACCGAGTCTTAGGAAGACTCTAGTGCCTTGGTTAGGCCAAGATAGACCGCTAAGGGTCTGTGGATTGTCTAGTGAATTGGTTAGTTCTGATAACCTTAAGATAGATGACTGATAGGCTTTATGGAAAGGAAGGATGTTCCTTTCATTGTAACAGTTGAGGATCGTTGTTATGTGCATATGCCTGGTATGGTTGGATTGGTGATTGATTGTGCTTATATGCCTTGTATAGGGCGTGGCACTGAGGGTGTCAGTGGCGTAGACCACCATTCTGGGGTTGAACTGCAGAGCACGGCTTTGCCAAGTAAGTTCTTCGCTCTTGGGGAATGTTTCCTACTGCCTGTGTTCCACCATACTCCGAGGGAGTGATGGTCGCATTCATGATGCATGTGCATTAAATTGGTTGTTACTTTCCTCATAATGATATATATGCATGATTCTATGCCTTGTGTGGATGGTTATCTGTTGAATAGATCTTCTGGCCAGTTAGATAGATATGGACCTCCCTAGGAGTAGAGCGCAACTCCTAGTTTGGTTTGCTCACGTAAAGGGTGATGATGATCCCTTAAGACCAAGAGATAGGTGGTCCCGTCGTGGTTGAAGCCAATTCTCGGAGGTGCCATATACGTGCATCCATGTGTAAAGGGGTAGCTCTCGATGGGATGGCACGGGTGTGAGTTCTGATCTCACACTTGGGACTGAGAGTCCCAGATACCGATGATGATGCATCTTGTGGCGGGCGTAGTACTGCAGATATACATTAGAGCTAGATGATGGCTATGTATTGTTGTGAGGGCCGAGAGGCCAGTGATTGTGATACCTTTGATGATGTGTGTCATGGAAGTGAGCCAAGGGGGAAGAGAAGCCTCCAAGACCCCTGAGCTTACTGAGAGGTGTATCTCACCCCGTGTGGGGATTATGTTTTTGTAAGCGATTCATCTGGCAGAGATGATAGGTCTGAGTGCGGGAGGCCCTAGTAGAGACAGTTCCTGTGCAGTTGCATGGCAGCACTGTGAGAGCGTGGAGGCTCTTTTGTTTTGTTTTGATGTATTTTGTACCCTTGTGAGGGAAGATGTGTGTGTGTGCACACATGTTTTGGATTTTGTTCTGTATCTGGACTTTATATAAATTGTATGCCCTCGTGTGAGGAAGTGATCTGTGAGATCAGGGTGATGTATGCTTATTCTTTTGTATAAACACTGTGAGTGTCTTGATGATGTATATATGTATACATGTGGTATTCTCCTGATATATCTGTATAGATATTGTTGATGCATCTGCCGTTGTTTTATGTTGTTTTGGATCAATGAGGCTGGCTAATGTTTATGATGAGTGTTGATACGTACCATACATAATGAATCAAGAAATAAGGTTTTATTTATCGCTTTTGCGGGTTTTAATTAAAGTTAATTACTGCACTTATCTGATTAAATAATTGTTAATACATCGGATGCATACGGGGTATTACACACATCATCTATAAAATTGACATATCTATTGATTTTTGGCTCCTGCACCGCATGGTTCACAAAATTGTTAATAGTAGAAAAGTTACTGATACTGTACATAGGAACTTTGTTGAACATGATAGATTTAAATTCAATTGACATTGACAGTACAAATGAGACCAAAGTCTTCATTGCAAATAAGTCATTCAATATAGAATTAAGTTTTATTAGAAGGTATTTAAATTCTTTGTTGCACATAGCAACTTATACATTTTGCTTAGGATTTATTGCACATGGAGTCAGATGTTATTAGTGTTGCTTCTGCAAATGGTAAGATAGTTTCACTTTATGACAGATTACAAGAATTTGGAAACAAGTAAGCATTTGGAGTTTGACATTTGTAGATAGTTTTTTTTTTTTTTTTTTGACATTTGCATCTTCCCTTTCATCCTCCACCTCAATTTGCTTAGTTCACATCTTGTACAACATTGCTACAATGCTTCATATATATATATATATGCATATTTTTAATTAGTTCTTTTGATTATTGATGAGCCTCTTCTTGTTCCAATTTCTGAGCTGCAAATTCCTCCTCATATTTTTAAAAAGCCTTTTTTGTAGTAGTGTTCGTTTAATTTGCACCACCCTCTTTCCCAGGGAATAGGGAGGCTGTTTTCTATAGGTTCTTGGTTATAAAGCTTAAGCATACTGTTAGACATTATAAGAAGGTTCATGAACTTTATCCCTACTTTATAAGCATGGGTCATATATTAGTGGCAATCACAATGAGTGTCAATCACTTGTATGTTCATCTAGTACTAGTAAGTCTTGTGAGTGTCTCTTATTGCATGTGTGGTGACTATGTGAACTTTTCACACGCATAATGATGATCATGCTTTTTCTCCATACATATTATGTATATAGCAAGAAATAAATAGTAAATACCAACTCTATTCTTCTTTTCCAATATATTCACTATCTGATCCATAATCTTTAACATTACCAACGTCTTGTATATAGACATTTTGATGAAATGCATGGTAATTTAAGTATATCATTTTTTTCCACCTTTCTTTTGGAGAAATTAAAGTTTATTTTAAATAATACAACTTACATCTCTTACGACTTGAGAAAGATGGAAAGAGAAGAGAAAAAGTTCATATAATTAAGATAGGTAATTGGACAGTTAAAGATAGAGAAAAAAAGAGTTGTAAAAAAAGAAGTATTTCTATATATAAAAAAAAAAAAAAACAAATGTAGGTTTTAGATTAATCCTCGGTTATGAAAATTTGAGTCAAATAAGTATTTAAATTTGGGATTGCTAATAAAGTTGATGTTTATTGTTCACTTTATCTTATGAAGTCATTACTGTGTAGTAAAGTTATGCAGAAAAGTTGAGCTTATTTGTCTGTACAGTAACCTCATCCCTTAATTTTCGTGCAACTGAATATGAATGCAAGGTTGTTGTTAATAGTTCCACATTGGTGGGTTACGCGCAAGTTTAAGGTAGTATACGTTATAGGTGGACAAGTAAAAATAGTGAAACTGCCAAAGCAATTTTCAAAATAGCACACACTCAAGCTTAAGCTCAAGATCAACTAAGCTCACTCCCTCACACATCAAACTTAGATAGGGGCCTGCTCACAAATTCCAATTGGGGATGTGTGATGAGTCAATTTTGGGTTGATGTTATTATTTGTTTAGTTTTATATACCCACTACTGAACAACAAATTTATTTTATACCGAAGTATCTGGAAAAAAAATAGCTTTTTTTTCTGGAAATGTTACTTTTGCTTATGAATTCTAACCCTCCCCCAACTAACTTACTTACTAAGACAGAAAATTACTAAAAGCACAGAATATTACTTGTATGTTCCTATCACATTCCCACCCAATATTATACAATGACAGATCTGAATTTTTCATCTGCAACTTGAGGAACTGCCTTGGCATCTCGAAAATAAACTTATTTTACTATACATGTGTGGCATATATGTGTTTTTGGGTATTCCTGTTTAATTATGCATTGGTGTATTTGTTAATTACTAATAATATACTCTACACATATATGATTAACAATTTCCTACTTACTTTTGTTTGTTGTTTTAGGTAATCTCTATTCACACTATTAGCACGGTCAGGATTCTGCGTGTTCTTCCGGTCCAACATTTGCTAACTCCTTCCCAGCATCGACATCACTCCATTTTCTTTTGACTGTTGTAGACCATTTTTTGAGGAATGTACCATGTCTGGAACTATTTTGTGTGTTATACACGTTTGTTGATATGTGAATTACCTTTACTCATTACCTACAGTGCATAGTTGGTCAACCTTAGTTCCCCGTTCAAGGTTCAATTCGATGATTACTACGGATAGTTTGGATTAATCATTGAATTGAATCTTGAATTGTCCGTTTGGACAGTTTGGGATGTTATTTTTTTTATACATGATTTGTACATACATGTTAAGTATGAGTGGTTTACTTTAATGACATTTCAGTTTGCTACATTTTCCTTTGTCCTCTGAGTGCATACATGAAAGTCATGACAACAAGTCACCTCTGTCATGTTGTGTACTTGGAGACCAATGGGAAATATTGCCGAAATTTCATTAAATTAACCAACTCATACTTAACATGTATGTACAAATCATGTATAAAATATAACTTCCTGAATGGGGTAGGGCCACACCTTTTTGTGTATTAGTCATTCATTTACATGCCACTAAAGATTTACAACATGAAAATGCCAGCTAAGTGAAATCATGGATCGAAGTTGGATGACAGCACCGCGCATTACTGACCAGTACTACAATGGTGTTGAACAATTCCTACAATTTGTCACAAGCAATGCACCTAGTCTGCGTGAAAATTATTTTTGTCCATGTCTTAAATGTGTGAATGGGAGACGACAATCAATCGATGAGATTATATCACATCTAATATGTCACGACATCCTTCCGAGTTACACAAATTGGATATGGCATGGTGAATTGCCATCGAGGCCAACACTACAGACCATGAAGATCCACACGATCGTATAGAAGACATGATACGTGATCTTGGAGAAGAGAATTTTCATGGAGCACATGCATCTGTGTATGACGAATTAAAAAGTGATTCGAAGATCCCTTTGTATGAAGATTGCTCAACCTTCACAAGATTGTCAGCGGTGTTAGCTTTCGTTAACTTGAAGGCAAGATTTGGGTGGAGTGACAAAAGCTTTACGGAATTGTTATCTTTGTTAAAAAAATGCTATTGAAAGATAACACATTGCCGAAAAATCATTACGAGGCAAAGAAGATATTATGTCCCGTTGGAATAGAGTACCAAAAAATCCATGCATGGCCTAACGATTGTATGTTGTACAGAAATGAATTTGCTGATTTGAAGAATTGCCCTACAGGTGGGGTTTCGCGATACAAAGTCAATGACGGTGAATGTACTGATGATTGCTTCCGATCTAACAGTCGCCCAACAAAAGTGTGTTGGTATCTTCCCATGATTCCAAGGTTTAAGCGGTTGTTTACTAACGCAGAAGACGCAAGAAATCTAACTAGGCATGCATATGGGCGAAAAATTGACGGCCTTCTCCGACATCCAGATGATTCTTCACAATGGGCTACAGTTGATCGTTCGTATCCAACCTTTGGGGATGAGCCAAGGAACCTAAGGCTTGCCCTAGCTTCTGACGGAATGAATCCATTCGGTAACCTTAGTACTAACCACAGTTCATGGCCTGTGTTGTTGATTATAAACAATCTCCCTCCTTGGTTGTGCGTGAAGCGTAAATACATTATGTTGTGTATGATGATCTCAGGTCCAAGACAATCAGGAAATGATATTGATGTGTATCTTGCGCCATTGATCGAAGACTTGAGAAAATTGTGGGTAGACGGGGTTGAGGTTTTTGATGGCCACATGCACGACACATTTGTGTTGCGTACCATGGTTTTTTGTACCATTAACGACTTTCCAGCATAGGGCAATTTGAGTGGATATAGTGTCAAGGGCCATCATACATGTCCTATTTGTGAGAAAGACACGTCCTTCATCCAACTAAAACATGGAAAGAAGACTGTATATACAAGACATCGGAGATTTCTGAATCTTTATCACCCGTATCGTCGACTGAAAAAAGCTTTTTTTGGAAGTCAAGAGAAAATGTCTGTGCCTAAGCCTTTAAGTGGGCACCAAGCCACGACCGTGTTAAGGACATCCTAACAGTTTTTGGGAAGACGCAGAAGAAAGATGCTAATGACAAAAACATTTGGAAGAAAAGGTCAATTTTTTTTAATCTTCCATACTGGGCCAATCTTGAAGTAAGGCATTGTATAGATGTTATGCATGTTGAGAAAAAAGTTTGTGACAGTTTAATAGGCACCCTCCTCAACATTACAGGAAAAACCAAGTATAATTTGAAAAGTCGCCAAAATCTGGTTGAGCTGGGTATACGCAAGCAATTACATCCAATTAGTACTGAACAAAAAACATATTTGCCCCCAGCATGTCACACATTGTCAACAAAGGAGAAAAAAGCCTTTTGTCAATGTTTGTGGACAATAAAGGTCCCACAAGGATACTCTTCAAATATCAAGAGCCTTGTTTCGGTGAATGATCTAAAATTGGTTGGGTTGAAGTCTCATGATTGTCACGTCCTAATGCAGCAAATATTGCCTGTAGCTATTCGGGAAATATTGCCTGAAAAAGTTAGGGTTGCCATAACTCGGTTGTGTTTTTTGTTTAATGCCGTGTGTAGGAAAGTGGTTGACCCAACATAGTTGGATGACTTGGAGAATGAGGCAGCTGTTATACTTTGTCAATTAGAAATGTTTTTTCCTCTTTTTTTGACATAATGGTCCACCTAATTGTTCACCTTGTTAGGGAGACCAGGTTGTGTGGTCTAGTGTTTTTACGCTGGATGTATCCAATTGAGCAGTACATGAAGGTGTTAAAAGATTATACTAAGAATCAATACCGACTTGAAACATCCATTGTTGAAAGGTACGTTGCGGAAGAATGTATTGAGTTCTGTTCAGATTACATTGTTACAGGTAAACCTGTTGGGATCCCAACAAGTTATCATGAGCAGTCACGTGGAGGAAAGGGTACACGTGGGTTCAATGTTGTAACCAAGACTAGAGACGAGGTTTCACAAGCTTATTTGTATGTTTTGAATAACACGCCTGAGGTTTTGCCTTACATTGAAGCTCACAAACAATTTGTGGCCCAAGCGCACCCAAAATGAACATGATGAAGGTTTTGCAACTACATAATAAAACTTTCATTACCTGGTTTAAGGAAAAAATATTCAGTGATGACAACGCTTCGAGCATATTACAACTGTTTGCTGTTGGACCGAATTTGAATGTACCCACTTGGAAGGGATTTGATACCAACAACTACTCCTTCTACACTTAGGCGCAAGATGACAAAAGTACTGTCCCAAACTAGTGGGGTTACCGTTGAAGCTGATTCTGAACAGTTCTGTGGTGCATCTGATAACAATCCAATTAGAGGGTCAATGTCATGCTTTGGCATAATTGAAAACATTTGGGAGCTTGATTATAGTGCATTCTGAGTCCCTGTTTTTAAGTGAAGTGGGTTAATGGAAATACTGGTGTGCATCGAGACCGTCTTGGATTTACATTAGTATAACTAGATAAGGTCGGCTACAAAAATGAATCATTCATCATGGCGGAGCAAGCAAAATAGGTTTTTTACATCCAAGATCCGTGTAACTCAATATATTCAGTGGTTCTACAGGGAAGAGCATCAACTAGAATTCATCATGTAGGTGACGATGCAACACTTGATATTTGTGAAATGGCTGCTTTCTCGACTTCAATGCCTTCTATAGTGGAAGACAATGATATTGATATTGAACATGCCAACCGAAATGATCATGATGAAGGTTTATGGGAAAATAGGAACATATAACTGTTTCATATTATGGTAAAGTTTATTTTTTTATATATGATTGCAAATTGCTTTGGTTTAACATAAATATAACTCTCATGTTACATATTATAACTCATTCAAATAATGAATGTGATGTTTTTGTTTTTTTTTTTCTTTGTAACAATGATGGTGACACCTCCACATTCGCCCCCCACTTTTAGAAGATAATCCTTCTGAGTCGTCGTCCAGGAAAGGTAGACAAACGACCCATCTAAGAAGTTTGGTTGTTAGAAACTTTACTCAACACAAGCCTACTGTTTCTGTTAATCGCAACTGGGAAGGCATCTGGCCCGCACAAAGAAAAATTCCAAAGCTATCTTGGGGTTGTGGCAAGAGAAAAAATACCAATTGTTCATGATACTTGGAAGGACATACCTGAATCGTTGAAGACCCTAATATGGGAGGACATTATGGTAAAATCGAATACTTCATATGTTTGTTACAATAATAATTAAGTCATATACTATTGTTACATGTTGTGTTCACAATGTAGGCAAAGTTTGAAATCCCAGAAGCGAATGAAGCAAAGAAAAAGGTCATGTCATCGGTTAGCACTAGGTGGAGACAATTCAAGTCTTACCTAACCACTAAGTACATATATGCCGATGCAGATAGCGAAAGTCAACAGGAAGGTCCATTGAAATATAGTATAGATGCACAAACTTGGGAGGCATTTGTTGTTACTCGGAGGACACCTAGTTGGCAGGTAAATTGTAAGTTATTATGGTTGTTGGGTTAAATTTTGTAACCGTTAAAGGCTTTGTTATTCACTCATCCCATTATGTTGTTGACAGGGAATCAGGAAAAAGGCACAAGAAATCCAAAAATTTAACGACTCACCCCACGTACTGTCTCGTGGTGGTTACAACCTTCTTGAGAAGAAGTTGCTGGATGAAAAAACCAAGAAGCGACAAATTGATGCAATGAATACTAAGCAATCAGTGGTTCTCGATAACCCGTTGTAACACCCCGTGTGCACCCGGCGTATTAACATTGTTATTATATCATAATAACGCAGCAAATATGAACATACATCAATAAAGGAAGCTTAATCAAAACAACTATATATTATATACATATATGGTGAAACCTGTTTAATACACAGAGTACATACTTTTCAAAACTGTACAAATATCTATCAGGTGCCAAAATACAAGCATAAATAACAAAACATGAGCTGTCAAGCTCAGTCTTCTAAGCCTAGGGTTCTCCACCTCCCTATCCCAGCTCAGGCCTTTTGCCTTGGGATCTCTCAGTAACTTCTGCCTCAGTTCCTACAACATGAGCCCCAACAGGGGGTGAGATAATAATCTCAGTAAACTCAAGGTTCTTGGAGGTTTCCCTCCCCCCTGGTTCACTCACAAACACAGATCCAGAATAACAATATCAATTTATCATTCTCATATCATCAGCCTTCTCGGCTTCCATAAAACTTATAATAAACATATCACAATACAGCCATATTTATACACACATCATCAGTACTGAGAGAATGTCTATTTAATGGATAAACCCTCTTTAACTTTGTCCAATGCCTGAGGAGGATCATCTGACAGGTACCTTATCTTAGGACTTATTGCCTTTGCCTAAGAAGCTCATCTGACAGGTACGAGTCCTCAGAATCACATTAGACTCTATCCAATGGCTAAGGAGGTCGTCTGATAGGTACCTTATCTTAGGACTGATTGCCTTTGCCTAAGAAGTTCATCTAGCAGGTACATTTCCTTAGAACCGCATTGGATACCTACTCTGTAAAAGGGCATCTGACAGGTACCTTACCTCAGGGCTTATTGCCTTTGCCTGAGGAGCTCTCTGACAGGTACATTTCTACGGAATCTCCCTATTCTATTCTACTGGCCAGAGAATTCTCCTAATATCATATCATCATCTCTATCCTTTCATTCATTTCATCACCAATGCAGAACATAACACTATCTCAGTGTATAGACAATATCAATCATCATATCCAGGTCTCAGTATAACAGTAAAACAATATCCATATGCATAACATGTCAGGCCATTACCCTCTTTGGGTATAGTGAAAAACAAGAAAGGAGAACAAACTCCAAGAACAATGAGCTTACCTGATCTCAGCTCAATACCGGCTCTCCCGGCTTCGTGGTGACCACCACCAGTAGTCTGAATCTCACGCCCTACATTAGGCAGGCAATCAACAATCAGTAACGGTTTTCAACTGTTTATATGAAAGGAAACACTCTTCCTTTCCATATCAATCTCTCTCTATCTTCTAACTTAAGGTTCATCATGGTCTCTCAGACACCCCCAAACCATGTACCAAGGCTCTTGCATGTCTCTATATCATCAAGTGACTCAACATAATAGTCACACATGCATATCCATAGAGCCCAAAACCAAAGTTCACCAAACTAACATTTGAAAGCTAATCCTTCATCACCACAACGTTCTAAACACACTTTTCTAAAGGACCCAAAGCTAATTCTAGCTCTATCACAAGTGGGTCACTATTCACCCAAAACCCCAATTCACAATTAAATGGTGAAACTCGAGTTTCTTACCTCAAAGATGACAAGGAAGGCCTCTGGACCACCTCTCTTAGCCTGGGTGTCCGTGAATCGCCGGCGTTCCTCGCCAAACTCGAGTTCTACAGATTTCCCTTGAGAAAGGGATTTCTCTAATCAAAGCTTTATAGGGGTTTTTGATGAAGGATTCAAGCTCACAACATGTTTTCCTCAAGATTAGAGGTTAAAGGAAGTGTTTTGGTCAAGAAACAAGGGTTCATGAAGCTTGGGAGCTTCAACAATGGCAGAATGGCGCTAGACGAGTTCTGGCACTGATCGCGCCAGTTTCCAGAGGAAATACACTTTCTGGAGCACTTCTGGCGCTATCCGCGCCAAAATCCAGAGAAAATGTTTTTCCAGGGCATTTCTGGCGCTACTGGTGTCACATCTGGCGCTAACCGCGCCACAAGTCAAATTATGGCACTAACGGCACCAAAAATCATGAAAAATAGCCTTCAGTTATAGTGCCACGCTATCAGCGCCAGATTTTCTACAGTGCCACGCTATTAATGCCAAATTAAAATAATAATTTTTTTTTTTAGAAACCATGTTTATTATACCCGCCGTCTCCAATTCCAAGACATGTCATGTGGAGGATAGCCTGCACAAAGAAATATGGCTGCATGACATCTAACACCGCACAAGAAATAGTGGATAAAATTGTGAGCTCAATCAAATTAGGTTTTTTTTTTCCTTGATACAATTGTACACAATTAAATGATATTTTTGTAACTTCATGGTGACAGGATTCTTTAGAGGAACAGATGACCCAAGGCAGCTTTCTTCCGCAAGGTCAACTGGACATATTAAATGCTACCATTGGTCGACCAGAGCACCCTGGCAGGGTTCGTGCAGCCAGGACAGGTGTGACCATTGGCCAATAATTCGAACGCGCATCACGTGCATCAAGTACTTCATCTGGATCCATAAAACCGGACCAGTTGGCTGGAATCATAAAAATATCAAGGAAGAATGCACAAGACAAGTAGAGGACAAATATTAAAAAATTGTTGAGAAGTTGAATGAACAATGGGAAGACACGGTCAATGAAAAAGTGAAGGCAGCAGTAAAGGTTGAGTTAACCCAACTGGGAACCCAACATTCACCGTCGGTTGAAGCTAATTTCCAAGAATTAGTTGCTCGTGTTAGCACAAAAGGAAGTTGTGCAGAAGCAGCAACCGGTCCATCTGGTGAACAAGATGTTAATGCTGGGGGGAAATCTATGGGGTTGTACATTCATCGGTGTGGGTCGTTGATCCCAGTTGCGATAGGTGAAGTTCATGACGTGCCGTCAACAATTCACACCATATATTATGGTGATGACGTCGCAAAAGTCATTGTTCAAACAATTGTTGACGGCGACGAAGTTCCATTTCCCACGTCAGAGATAAAGTATGTCAAAGATACCCTGAAAACATTTGTCGCTTGGCCCAAAAATTTCATCAAAGCAATACCTCCAAAGGTACACAATTGTGTTTTATGATAATTACATTGTATATACGCATATTAAATTGACCTCAAATTTGATGTAATCCTAATCTCATTTGCTTTACTAGGATATACTGGATTCGTCCAACAACTTAGATGAATCTGTACAAAAGTCCACTAAGGTGTGTGAAGTGGATCCTTTGGGTGAATTGATTAAGCTGTTGTACGATGTTTACCACAAGCCTATACAATTGTCGTGGAATGGAACAAAGTTTGGGATTGCGACTGTAGAAACATCCTTCTATATAACGTATTCAGATATTAATGAAATAGTCGGATGTGACAAATATTTGAACATTTCTATACTACAACTATGGATTATGTAAGTATAGGGGCGTTAAGTGCGTCTTATACTCATATAAATATATACATATATTCATATATATATATATATATATATGCATTCATATATATATATATGCATTTGTTTTTAACTGTTATGTCAAATGCTAAATGTAGGTTTCTGGATCAGTCGAGTACATCGTTGGGTTATGGTTCTGTGTATGGGTTTTTTGAGCCCCAGATGATACATAATGCAAAGGAAAAACGTGTTGACTGCCAACAATACATTCAAACATGGGTCAAGGAATCACAGAGGCAGTTGTACCTAGCCGCGTATTTGAATCAGTAAGTTTGCTGGATATAGTGTCCAATTATATCATGATGTGTCTGTATATGTATTTGCTAATGACGCAAACAATGCAGGGCCCATTGGCAACTATTTGTTCTCTGTCCTATGACCCATACAGTTGTGTGGTTTTGTTCGTTACGTAAGAAGCCGGACATTTACATCAAAGTTGCCATTAACAAGTAAGTTATTTTCAAGTTATCACATTATGTAGATATGTCAACGAAATTAATCCTTGCAAGATAAAGGTTAGGCGTTAACCCAAATGTATGATGCTTTTGATACGTTAGTGCACTTAAGACATTAAATGTCGGGGTTGATGGTAAATGTAATTTAGCTGGACCACACTGGATTGAAGTTAAGGTTAGTCATTTAATTCTTGTAATGATGTATGTATGTAATGACATTATGTACCAAGTTGTTGTTCCTACTAAAGTCATTCTTACTATGGAAAATATAGAGCAACGTTCAAAAAAGAGGCTTTGAATGTGAGTATTACGTTATGCGATGGATGTGGAACATAGTTCGTCGAGGTTTGAAGAGTGAATGGAACAAGGTATGTTAAATTGAACCCGTTGCGGTAGTAGTGTTCATTGAAACTAATTTAGTGAGTTTGTGTATTTGCTTGTTGACTGGTTTATATACATACTCATTGTTGCAGTGGTTTAGTGATGCTACAGCGTTAGACATGGAGGACATAACAAGAATAAGGGAAAAATGGGCAGAATGTTTGTTAGAATTTAAAAAACAATCATTGTAGGCAGGTTATCATGGAGTATTATTTGGATTGACATTACTTGTATGTTAATTGGCTAACTTTGTGACAATTTTAGTTGATTTACTACAATTCAGTTTTTTTTTTGTGTGCCTATTGTGTGTGCCTCTGTTTATGGAAACTATTAAATTTTCATAAATGATTTAAGGAAATGGTTAAAATGATATACAAAGCCTTTACATGGGATATGTTGTTTATCGTCCAGAAAGTTATTTTCTTGTACATGTACTACAAGGTCAATGCAGTGAGCAGTTTCAAATGTTGTATGCATCATTGTATTAAGGAGTAAAACATGTCGTGATGCCAAATGAAGCCAAGGTATGTGGCTGTAATTTCACCGGACCAGGTAATCAGTTGTTTATGGAAGGATGGGAACAAAACTTGTATATTTCCAAATGGATTTTAGCAACTTTAGGTTTTACTTTCTTTTACCTTATTTCCCTCCATGTTTTTTTTTCCTTCCACAGGGATGATAGCCTTCAGGTTTCATCCTCAGTTGAATGTTGGGTAAGTTTATGTTTGCTTTCTTACTTTCTTTTTATTTTTATTTTCTAACTGAATATTTATAACTATCGTATTGGAACTGTGATGTGGTATTTGCTTTTGTGTGTATGTTAGAAATTGGATGAAGCTGATGACAATCACAGCTCTGACCCTGTTCCTGGCAAGTGATTCTTATTCTTCAATTGAACAAACTTGTGCTTAAAATGTCTCTCTATTAAAATTATGCAACTCGAAAAACATAGTCCTAACAAAATGGTTGGTCAAAGTATTAAACACAATTTTGTGATTTTACATATTATTTTGTCCTTTACACTGCAGCAAGTACAGAGTTGCCTATCAAAGGTTGAGCAGTGCCCTTTGACTCTATGCAAAATGCACTCTCTCCATCATTGAAAGCGTTGATTGCGGACAAACTTTTAAGCCACTCAGATGATGATGTTAAAGTTGCAGTTGCATTTTGCATCAGTGAAATAACAAGAATCACTGCACCTGAAGCTCCTTATGATGATGATCAAATGATGGTGTGCACAATTTTTTCTACTACAATATATGAATGGGCTTGACTACTATCATACTCTTAATTAAAGCATCAGTAAATCAATTGAATTTTACCGATGGCATTTTCTTGTAGGATGTCTTTCAATTAATAGTATCTTCATTTGAAAATGTAAATGATAACTTAAGCCAATCATATGCAAAGAGGACCTCAATTCTTGAAATTGTTGCGAAAGTCAGATCATGTGTGGTAATGCTGGACCTTGAATGTGATGCCCTGATTTTGGAGATGTTTCAGCATTTCTTTAAAAATATAAGGTAAGACTATGGTTAAGTTCAGCATCATCATGGCTTCAAATACTTTGTCATCTATAATTCTACCTCAAACATGATTTGATTACTTTGATCTTTTACTACATTGTTTGTTCGAATTATGTTAAATGTGTTTTTTATTTTTTTTGTGCTTAATACCTTTTAAACATGTACTGATATTGTTGTATTTGTGAAAACATATTGAACCCAATACTCGTACTTTTACCTGTGCAACATGGTCGTTACATATATACCAATGCATTTTTTTGGGCAGATGGAAACGCTTACTATGGGGAGGCATGATTCTAACCAGCTCCATTGTAAAATTTCAGGGAACATCATCCAGAAAATGTTTTTTCATCCATGGAAATAATTATGACCCTTGTTCTAGAGGAAAGTGAAGATATATCCTTAGACCTGTTCTCTCCACTTCTGGCCAGCATTAAGAAAGACAATGAGGTTGTAGTTTGACAGTTACAATTTCATTGTCTCTAGTAGATTGCGATTTTAAACTTGAACCTTGTTTTTGTTGTCGAAATTTTATCATTGTCTTGATGTTGATAATTATTGTGATCTAGGAAGTTTTTCCAATATCCCAGAAATTGGGGGAGAGGGTCATTGAAAGTTGTGCATAAAGAAATTGGGCATGATTTGGACACTGAAAAAGTTGACACTAGTAAACAAAAGCCAGAGCAAGCTACCAAGAGACAGCGAAAGAAATCAAGTTCTTCAACTAAATCAGCAAAACCTTCTAAGGGTCAAGTTGCCGTTAACGAGAAGGAAACTGAGAAAATGCTTGACTTTGAAAGCAACAACAAGAAAGTTCCCATTTCCTCTCACGAGGACCATTCAGCTGAAGCAGCAGGACCTCCAGAGAATGACAATGACATTGATGCTAAGATTTCACCACCAAAGGCATGCGATGATGAATCTGAAGTTGTTGCTTGTCCACCAACTGAGAACTTCTCTGATGAAAATCATTCGAAGAAAATTGGGCGAACAAAAAAGAAAGATGGCCCTGTAAAACTAATACGGAAGCTGAGGGTGTTTCAAAGGTGTATGGCGGAGCTAGTGATTTAGAAGCCAAACCTGTCAGGCGATCAGTGAAAAAGGCACTTGGTCAGAAGCCTCATACGAAAAAAACTAATGTGGGTGATTCAGTAAAAAAAGGAAGTGGGGCAGCAAATGATGCAGATTGTAAAAAGCACCTAGCCAAGAAATTAGATGAAAACAAAAAGGGTCATGGTGGATCCTCTTCAAGACAGATAGAGGACAACCAAAAGGGCAGGTGGGGGAAAGCTAACTCTAAAGCAGATGTAGTAAAGTCATCCTCAATGGATGTGGACAAGGTATCTTTGTGTGCTTTATACAGTGCTTGCTTCTTTGCTACTATTAATCAACATTCTTGCTGCATGATTTTATGTTGCTTTGTTATTTTTACAAATAAAGCATTAAAGGAATTATTGTTAATTATTTTGGAAATGGTTTCTTCTCCAAGGTCTGGTACAAAGTCAACTACAAATGAAAATTCAAAGGAGACTACCAAGAAAAATGTGAAAAGAAAACGCAGTTCAGGAAAATAAAATGTATGTATCCTGTTCACTCTGAATTTTTCCTTCAGTGAAAATCCATTATGTAGATATGTCTTTCTAAATCCAAAATTTCAGTGTCTTCTGGTGTTTATTGCTAATTATTTGTTGCTGTATCAGGAATCTAATGTGAAGGAATATGGTCAAAACCTTGTTGGTTTATGGGTCAAAGTTTTTTGTTGAAGTTATCGTGGTCTTGATGATTTAAGTTCAAGATTTCCCTTATTGGCTTATATGTTTTTATTCTTAATTTATTTCAACACTTTTAATGTTAAACTATGCCTTATAATAATTACAAAATTACTTCTTATAAATTGTTATAGGTTTCTTATGTAAATTTTAGTGTGGGAAATGTTTGTTGTGAAATAGCTGGAGAGAATATGTTTGAATTAAACTAGGTATATATTATGCACATTCTACATTCTATTTTTGGTCAGTTTGTCTGTTCATTTTGATATAATAGAAGTAATTACACTGACACATAATTTGTTACAGGTTTTACAAAGGTGTTGTTGATTCTTTTGATTCTGCCAAAAAGAAGCACAAGGTGATTTGACAGTTTATTAATTCATGTCTCTACCCTTCCTATCGCTGACAAAAAGCTATGTATTCTTTTTGTTCTTCTGTGTTGCTCTGCCCATTTAAGCAGTCTTTAACTATTTGTCAGAATGTCTAGATGGCATAATATCTTAGGCATACATTTGGATTTGAGGGTGGGGGGGGATGTTACATTTAGGTATTGATTGAAATTGAAAAACAAATGCTGGTACTGCTGTTATGGACTTATGTCCCATTTGTTTGAGCCTTTTCTAGGAAAGGAAGAAAAATGAATTTTTAAATTGAAAAAAAAAAAATCAAACCCTTGAAATTCTACCTCTATTCCTAGACATAAGAAATTTTAACTAATTGAAGGGATTTAAGAAAGTTAGTTAATGTAGTTTAGTAGCACTAAATATGCTAATAATTTATATTGTGTGTATATGTATTTGCTAATTTTGTGCGGCTTGTGCGTGTCCTGATGATCATTTGTTATCCAATTGCTTACCCTATTGGAAAGATGAAGTCTATGCTCATCTGAATTCTAACTTTAATTGAATAAATTATATGCTAATCTAATCATATCATTCTCTAATAGGCCATAAAAGGTGATACACAACTTCACCCACCCATTAGAATTTTGATTATTGTTTTTATGATTTTGATTATCTAGTGATATGTTCACATAGAATATTCTTTCAGTTTTCCTGATTGTGTGATAGCCTTAACCTTATGCCCTATATAGTAAAAGTGTGGTGTTAGGACAATTTGGATCAGGTTATCTTTCATCAAACCATTAGTAGTGATATTAAGCTGTTTTATTTTTTCTTGGAGGCATCTGCTATATTGTCCATAATAGCGGAGATTTTTATTAAATACAAATTGTGGTTGTTGTATATCTTTACATTTATGCTTCCAGGTTCTGGATGTTTTATCATGCACTATTTAGGCGAGCACAGCTGAAAGCCCTTGTTTCAATCCATATCCGAGAGGTATCTGTTTGAATCACAGCCATTTTGTACAGCTTTCTAACACTTACTAATTTTGTTGTACTGAGTGACCATTGCTTTTTTAAGGTGCAAATCTCCTAATATGGTTCTATTTAGGGGGGAAATGATCACTTGTGTGTCAATTAGCAATCTAGTTTCAGAACTCTAGCCTGTACCATTTTAGCATGTTCCATGCCTCCCACCATATTGTACCGTACCTGCCACCAAAGAAGAGGTATACTTCAATTATGCATGTCTCAGTTTCTTCTTAGCAATTTCCTGACTAAGCTCATTTGAATCTTTTGTGTCAGATAGAAGCTGAAGCATCTTCTGTGGAAGTTGTTGCAGCAACACTCTGCCTTTTGAAAATTGTTTTGGATAGGGTTGTTTTAACTTCAACTGGGGTGCTCCTGGGTTGCTAGTAGATTGTTTTCCATAATCTAAAGGATTTGTTTCATTAACCTTGACACATGTATTATAGACTGGATAGTATTAATGGGAATTATCCAATTTATTGATGCTAGTCCACTACCCCTATCCCCCCTCTCTCTCTCTCATACATTGAATAAAGGCGGTGCAATATATATTGAGTTATGTTAAGTGAAGTGAAATTTTAGAATGGTGAAGCTTGTCCAACATAGAAAATTGTTAGCTTTTGACCTCAAGTGGTTCAGTCTTCTAAATTTTGTCTGTTACAACAGAAGTGAAGATATCTATAGCATTCTTAGGTTCATACTTGTATGATTCATTTAGTGTTTTTAGATTATAGAAATACTTTGGCATTATTTTTTTCAATTACATGGAAACAGCAAATTTTTATCTGTTAATTGTTATGCTTTTAAACCAAACCTTTCTGTAGTTTTTTTTTTGTGCTTCTCTAATAACTTGTGATTATCAAGTTTCATAGTTGCATTGTTAATTTCAAAGCATAGCCGATTGTTGAAACTATCAACCTGTGCATTAATCAATATATTGAAAAAACTTGAAATCAGTAACCAAATAAAAAAAGGGAAACTATTTCCATAACTCTTTATGTTGAATTGTGTCAGTATTAAAATTTCTGACGGCATTCACAAGCCTTGTCTGACTAATTGTGCATATTTTGTAGGTCATCTCGGAGGCAGATCCCGTAACCATTCGTGCTAAGTTGAAGAAGGCACTTCCACAAGCACCGGAGAAGGAACTTGTAAGCATAATTTGAAATACTCAGTTTTGCTATAATGCCTATGCAAGAAAAGTACTGTATATATATATATATACATATATATATATACATATATATATATATATATACACTATGGGTTGAGCCAGGACTACATTGTGAAGTTTCAGATGTAATTAGAACAATTTATTATCCACATATGAATTTGGATCTTTGGGAATTAAAACTGAGGTCCAGGCTTTCATAAGTCTTAAATCTTAACATTAATTTGAGATGTCCTCTTTAGAATTCTATTATTACAATCCTATGTTTCTATAAACTTATTCTGGTAATTTGAAACAATTTATGCCACTAAAATTGCGTTAGTTTGTGATGCTTGATGATCTGTGTTAATTTCATCTTCAGTATGATGCTGCAATTCTCCACACGTCATTTGCAAGGATTTTGGGTCCACCTAAAGCATTATCACCTTCGGTAATATGCTTCTACAGTATTTTTTGAAATTTATTACTATTAGCTGTTAAGTGACATATTAATCGTTAGTTTTATCACTTAATGTCATTTTCTTGACCATTTAAGGTTGGAGGTGAACTCACTCATGATGAGGCAACAATTATCAGCGGAGCACTACATCTCACAGAGAAGGTAGCTACTACTGATTTGGAGAAAGGCATCATGAGCTCTTTCCATTTATCTGTAACAAAGAGTTAAACAATTATCATTTCCTACATCAGAATTATATATCTTGTTTTGTAGACTTTTTTTTAACCATTGTAATTAGCATCACAAAATGTTATACATGTTATATTTTATCCTATGTATATTGTCATTAAAACTTTGAGATTAATCTTGTTAATGAAATTATATTTATTTTTAAATAATTCGTATGGTCCATTAATAGTTGATCATATGACCGCAGCTACTATTATGTATGTGTAAAAAAATTTGGATAAAAAAAACACGAAACTACGTCGGTTGTTACGTAATAACCATTTAGAATGTCACTTTCTAAGACGGTTGCTACGTAATAACCGTCTTAGAAAGTGACATTCTAAGATGGTTCATAGTTAACAACCGTCTTAGAAAGTCATTTTCTAAGACGGTCGTCAACCGACGTAAAAAAATTTATTTATCAACGACACCTATAACAACAACGGTTATTCAACCGACGTAGAAAGGAGTAAACAACCGATGTAAAAAGCCTATTTTGTAGTAGTGATAGCAATAATGTGATTTACCTGCCAACCTCTCTAGAACTTGGTCAATGAAGGGAAGAGAGAAATGGTCCTTGCGAGTTGCCTGGTTAAGTCTCTTGTAGTCAATGCAAACTCGCCAACTGTTGGCTACTCTAGTCAGAATTAACTCATTATCCTAGTTTTTCACAACTGTGATACCCAACTTCTTAGGGACCACTTGGACAGGTGAAACCCAAGTGCTATCTGAGATGAGATAGATGATCCATGCAGCTAGTAACTTCATCACTTCCTTCTTCACCACATCAAGAATAGTGGGATTCAGCCTCCTCTGTGGCTACCTCATCGGCCTAGAATCATCCTCTAAGAGTATCCGATGCATGCATATGGAAGGATTTATTCCAGGAAGGTCAGCAAGTGTCCATCCAAGGGCCTTCTTGTGGTCTCTCAAAACATGCAACAACTTCTCTTCATGCTCAAGTGACAGGCTACTAGATATAATGACTGGAAACTTTTGAGCATCATCTAAATATGCATATTTAAGGTGCTCAGGTAGTGACTTCAGCTCCAAGGAAGGTGGCTGAATGGTGGAAGGCAAAGACAGGTTTGTAGCTGATGAAAGAGAAATAGAAGAATCAGAGTGAAGTGCGGAGGAAATCTCTGCACAAATACTACACACAGCAGCAGAATCATCACAGGTACAACCAAGATTAAAATCATCAAAAATCATCAAAAAGTAAATCAGAAATATCTACACTATCTACTGCAACATCAATGATATTAACAAGAAAAATAGAATACTCCTCTACAGGATCTCTCATGGCCTCAAAAATGTTAAACTTGACAACATCATCACCAAACTCCATGGAAAGAGTTCATGCATACACATCAATATTAGTCCTAGCTGTCATCAAGAATGGTCTCCCTAGAATCAATGTGGAACCATGGCTGGAAGACTCATTCTCCATATCCAAAATGTAAAAATCTGATGGAAAAATCCAATCATTAACTCGCACCAGCACATCTTCAATAAGTCCAAGTGGAAGCGCAACACTCTTATTGGATAAGTGAATGACAACATCAGTGGGTTTCAAATCACCAAGATGTAATAATCTGTAAACTTGTGTGGGCATGACATTAATGGAAGCTCCAAAGTCATACATGCTATCTGCAAAAGTACAATCTCCAATCGTGCAAGGGACAGTGAAAGTTCCAGGATCCTTACACTTCTGTGGCAAGGTGGATAGTGCAATGACATCAACAGTTTTGCCCTGTATAACATAAACATTTCTGCTCATCTTCACTTGCTCATTTTCCTTCAGCTTTATCTTGTGGGTGCACAAATCCTTCAAGAACTTTGCATATTTTGGAATCTGTTTGATGGCATCCAAGAGGGGAATGTTGACTTCCACCCTCCTGAAAGTCTCAATCAGATCAGAATCAAGCTCTACTTTCTTTCCAGAAATGGATCTAGAAGAAAAAGGTAGAGGAATCTGTTTTGGTGCATAATCAGTTTTGGCACCATCATCAATTTTTTTACCAGCATCAATTTTAGCATCAACATTTGGAAGCTCTGTGCCACTCTTCAAGGTAATAGCACTCACATTCTTCGGATTAATAACTGGTTGTGGTGGAATGTTGCCAGAACCTTGTTGTTGCATGTGGTTGACAGTTGTAGCTAACTGTCCAATCTAAGTGTGCAGGTCTTGGATGGTGACACTGACATTTTGTTGAAACTGGATGTTGTTGGTTTCCATTTGCTTCATCAAGTCCTCCAAAGAAGGTCTAAAATTGTAATGCACAGGTTGTGCAGGTGTAGGTGTAGGCTACTAGAATTATGGTTGTTGTCTAAACGGGGGGGCTTGGTATTTGCTGGTGGAGGGTTGACATTGTTACTATTGAGGTATGAATGGTTGTTGGTATGTCGTATGTTGTTGTTGTTGTGGACCAGGACCATACCTCAAATTTCGATGATCTCTCCAGCCAGGATTATAAGTGTTGGAGTAAGGATTATACTATTGTTGAGGTCTGAAATGACTGTCCAGGTTGTATGGCAGAAACGTCAGCAGCTTGTTCTGTTTCGTGGAGAGTGGGACAAGAACCTGTTGGATGATCAGGCGCACAACATATACCACACAACCTTGGTTGATTGGTTGCCATCACATTCTGTTGTTGATCAATAGCAAGTTGTCTCACAAGGGATGTCAACTCTGTCAATTTATTCTCCAACCTTTGGTTATCAACAACCATAGAAACAGAAACTTCATTTGCAGCAGGCTTACTTGTTGCGGCACCTTTAGTACCAAATTGTTGATAATTGGCTGCCATGTTAGAAATCAATTGTCTTGCAGTACGAGGAGTCTTGTCCATCAAAGCGCCTCAACTAGCTGCATCTATCATACTTCTATCCATCAACATCAAGCCTTCATAAAAATACTGGATCAATAATTGCTCACTGATTTGATGGAGATGATAGGTAGCACACAACTTGTTGAATCTCTCCCAGTACTCATACAAAGTCTCTCCGAGTAGCTGCCTTATGCCAGAAATTTTTTTCCGGATGGATGTTGTTCTGGATGCAGGGAAGAATTTCTCCAAGAATCTTCTCTTCATGTATGTCCAAGTGTTGATAGGATCTGATTAAAGGTACAACCAGTCCTTAGCAACGCCATCCAGAGAGAATGGGAACTCCTTCATCTTCACATAGTCCTCATGAATGTCATGTGGCCGCATGGTGGAACACAAAACATGAAATTCCTTAAGATGCTTATGTGGATCTTCACCAGCAAGACCATGAAACTTTGGAAGCAAATGGATCAAACCAGATTTAACATCATAACTAACCTCAGTCTCAAGATATTGAATACACCAAGGTTGATAAACAACATTAGGTGTAGCCAATTCCTTAAGAGTTAAGTTGTTATCAGCCATTGTATCAATAAAATTTTCAAAATCAAGATGTGCAGAATGAGAATTAGACTCAAACAGAAGACTAAGAAAAACTACACTACTATCTAGAACTACACTATCAAATTCATCTAGACTGCTATTATGTCTGCTCAATCTATGAAATGTCCTATCTATTTTAAGATCATATGAATACAACTCACTTGGTTGGGACCTAGTCATGCACAGTTCAACTCATCAGAGAAAAAATCACAGGAATAAAGAAATAACAGATAGCTACTCTACCAGGACACTATACACAATATCTGTTGAAATGAAACAAAAAATGGAAAACTGCCCAATTTTTTTAAAAAAATTCAAAACACCATAGTAAATGTCTATAAATCATGCTTGATTTTTGTAATTCTTTTTGATGATTTTTAAAAATCATGAAAATACTAAATAAATTCAAAAATGGCCTAGATCATCGAATTTGGCAATTTGGACCCCAGATGATCGTGTTTGTCCCTTACAGGGTCAAAATGATGTATTAATTTTCTCCACATTCTGGTAAATTTTCAGGCTATTCTGAGACAGTTCGCTATGAAATGACCAGAATGCCCCTGCAGTAATTGTTAAAACTATGCTAAAACTCCTACGCTAAAACCCACACCTAACCCCAAAGGGGTTACTTTTGCTTAAAATGAGGATAAACTTCGGACACTAAGTTTCAAAGTCAAACTCCACAGGACCGAAAATTTCTGGATAACAAATTGCACAACACAACTTCACTACACTACATTAATCCTCTCCCTACTACAACTCTATTTGTTTCTCTATTTTTGCTCTGTTTTTCTCTATTTTTTGTATGTTTTTGCGGTAATAGTTCATCCATACTTCATAACAAACAACAACAATAATGCAAATGTGTAACAAAGTTCAATTTTGCAACAGAATGCTAATATGCAGTGAATGAATGCAAATATTTTTTTTCTTTTTATTTAATTATGAGTGAATTAAAGTTAGCACACAATGAACTGTGTCCCCGACAACGGCACCAGTTTTGATAACCGATGTTCTATCGCTTCAAAACAATTAAACTACGCTAATTCTGTAGCACAAGATTAACCTAGGTCGACTCAGAGACACGATCAATTTGTTCCAACTTCAATTCACTAATAAATAATAGGAAATTTTTGTTAAACAGTTTGTATGCAATGAGTAAAAATTACAAAAATACAAACTACAATTGAAGAAAAATGTAGAAACTAATAGAATTGATAAGAGGTATTTTAAAACAGTTTAAAGAACATCAATCCAATTCACCAAACCAAGCAATGCAAATTATCATAGTTCTCAGATAATGATTCTGTTACGAAAGTTTATTCAATTTCATCAGAAGCAGTTTAATCGAATTAATCCCTAAATTAATTGAAACCACAAACCTAATTGAAATATCATCTAAATAATCTGTGATTAATCCAAAATTAGGAAATGAATCCATAACCTAATCCGTTTTCAATCCTAAACACATTCATAATCATGAAAACTGAATAAAGGATTGAAGAAGAAAGTGAACATTCACACAAAAATTGAAATACCAAACCAGAACTCAAATTCTCCTTGCTTGGAATAGATCCTTGGATTGATTGATTGTTTAGTCTTCCATGATCATCATCAATGGAAGACCCACGAAATTAGTGCACGAAAATGGTAGAAAAAAATGAAAATGAAGAAGAAAATGAAGAACAATGAGAGAAAATGTTTTAATTCTAAAAACTTAAAAAGAAAATACAAAATACTATTTTTGCTAAAATGTAGTGTAATATTTCACTAACTAATTGCACTAGCATATAGTGACTAAGTCAGTAGGAAAGGATGGGCCATGAGTAGGCCTATCTAATCTAATTAATTGTGCTAATTACACCAATAAAAATGTAACTCGCATCCCAAAATTCAAGTGCAGAGGTTTTTATTTCCAAGCCTAAAATGAACCTCAATGATAGAATTGGCCTTAGCTTATGTCTGACAAACTTGTAGATCTTTTCCTTATCTTTTCAGGGACTATTCATATGTTCCATTTGGAGTTCTGTAGAGCTCTCTAGGTCCTACACAAAGAAGATAGGTCAAGTGAGCATAAAATCCGAAAATAAGCAACAATTAGCAATTAAGCCCACTTGTTTGTATAAGACAAAAACTGAATTAGAATGAGAAAATAAAAATCTCAAAGAAGTCAAATAAGCTAAGAAGAATAGAAAAATATTAAACTAAAAATGCTCAATTAGTCCTCCCAAAGTCTTTATTTTTATCAGTCTTTCTTGAAATTCCTCTTGAGATGTTATGATAAGTGACATTTATATCACTTATTTGCTACTCTTGATTAGTAGTTTATTATCCTTTTTGGTGTGCATTTATTTTCTTTAGTGTTGATTAATAGTTTAGGCATTTAAATAGATTTTTATCTCTTATTAGTTATAATTTCAGATTTTTACAGTTTTTGTAATTCGGCCATAACTTTTGCTACCAATGTTCGATTGAGCGTATTCTTCTTCTTTTTTTAGATAATTTAAAGATCTACAACTCTCATGAAGATATCATAGCCAAAATCTGAAGATAATATGGATGAAATTGGCCCCAAACAGTGCAGCGAAATTCTGGATTTAATGTAATAATTAGGGGCATTTTTGTAATTTCATCTAAATTAAATTTCAGACCCTCACTACAGTGTCCAGGTCGAAATTTGGGGATAAAATCTCTTCATCTCCTTCCAGCAATGGAGAGAAGCCATAGTTAGATAGAAAAAGTTGTCCATTTTCGTTTTTCATCATTTTTCTTCTTCTGTTTGTAAATTTCGTTTTGATTTAGTCATGCTAGGCTAAATCCCTGTATCCAACTCAGGTGTAAGATTCTGATGGATTAATCTTGAGGATCTTTGCTAAAAAAATGGGTATTTTCGTTTCTCTCATTACTCTCTATTTTCATATTATTGTTTTGGCTTATATTGATGAACCATTTAGGAAATTTGAATAAAATTCCTCTTTTAAACCAAATAAACCATGAATGTTTATCAGGTCTAAAATATAACATTTTGTACCATGCATCCATATATTTATAGTAATCATATTCTTCTAGATTAAAAACTCTGGAAAACTTCTTAGGAACGAACAAAGGTTATCCCCCATCTTGATCTGATAAAATATTCATAATTTTTATTTCTCATATTCATAATTTTTACTCCATCTGTATATTTGTTATGCTTGATCTCTATAGAATCTGTATCAACTAAAATGGACTCATAAAAAGTTATATCTTTCAATTCATAGGTTACAGGATGTTGGATATTTTCTAGGAAAAGTTTATGAGCTAATTCAACAGGATTTAATTTCAACCAAGTTTTCTCGACTACTAATGTTGGGATTACTTCTTCTTTATCAATATAATCAGGATCATTTTCAATATCATTTCATCCACCCCTGCTATGATTTTATGTTTACATCATCATTAATCTAAAAGAATCTTTCTTAGGTACTTCTTGACCAAGTAGATGCAAGGTCTTGATCACCATTTTTTTACATTTTCATCTCAAATCCAGTTAAATGTAAATCAATTAAACACTACTTTAATTAATTAATTAAATATTTAACTTCTAATAAATAAATATTTAATAAACAATTAATTCTATAAATTTATTTATTATTTTTACACATAAAACTAAAATTAATCAGAGGGTGCAATCAATTAGGATTTCAAATAATTTTAAAAGACCTTTTTTTTTGTAAAAAAGTCTTGAGGTATTCAATCAAGATTTTTAAATAATAGAAATAAGTATTGTGGTATATTTACTCAAGAGTATTAGGATATATTAAGAAATTTAATAAAACCTATTGATATTCAATTAAAAAATTTTACAACTTAAGAAAAGTCTTCAGATATTCAAAAATATACAAATTTCGATTGATTCTTTCTTAGGATGGATTTTAATGGAATTCACAAGACTTTTTATGAGAAAATAGACATAAAAAAATCTCACCTAATCGTTGAGATTTCATGAGACTTTCTTTCTTTCATTCTTTTCTTGCAAATTGAGATGTTTTTTTCTCATCACACATAATTCATTGTCTCTTAGTTGAAATTCATATATTTCTTACTATTTCGGCCAATGATCAACATGCCTTAGAACGTGTGATATGAGATATTTTCTCATTTGAATTTGGATGATCATTTAACTACGTGCTTATACATATAAATGAACGTGAGTATATATGAATATGAGAAATATAAAGTTTTAATGAATATGAAAAGTTAACTCATGTATAAGTGGATAAATATATAAATGAGGTTTGAAACAATTGTTGAACATTTTTTTGTTTGGTAGGATCGTTATTGTGAGAATGACTACAAGTATCCATACTATTGGCATACATTGTAGTATATAACTTTTATAAATTAACATGATTGATGATTGAAGGAGAATGAACCTATTATGCTTGTAAATATGCTAGGAGAATTAATTTGTTATGTAACAAGTTTAGGATTCTTTGTATAAGATGAGTTTTATTTAAAGTTAGGAGGGCAAAATTCAATGAATCTTTATTAATTATTTGGAATGTTTTTTAAAAATTCACGGAATTCTTTAAAATCTTAAAAATTTATAATATCCTTTCAAATTTTTTGAATTCATATTTTATAAATCCATTAAAAGCTGAAATACAAAATCCTAATCATAAAAGTCTTTTAAAAAAAACTTAAAATTCATTACATTCTTACAAAATCTTTTAAAATCTATAGATTTTTTTATACCAAAATAATCTTTTAAACTTCTAATCCAATACACTCTTCTTAATTTTTTTATTCAAATGATATACGAAAGAAACACATGTATTTATAATTTATATAATTTTTTTATTTCAAGTTTTGAAAAAACAATTGGTCTCACAATAACAACTAAATAAACAATAATCTTATTCTCACAATAAAAAAGAAGAAAAAACTCATTAAATATAATAATAACTAATTTTCTAACAAGTATATATAACATAATCTTAATAATAATTAATTTTAATAATTAAATATATATATATATAGATAGATAAATGATACTTATAATAATACACAAAATATAATTAGCTAAGATAATAATAATAGATGATAAAAAAGTCATAGAGGGAGGGGGAGCTGAAGCCTGCTAGCCACCCGAGTTGATGTAAGATATTAAAATTGACAAAGAAAAACGATATTTTTATCCATGTGTACCCGTTAAAGCATTGATTTTGTTCTATGCCCGACTGCTAACTGCCCCTGCTTTTCAGTAACATTTTATAAAAGTGAATGGCTGATTTAAGGGGTCTCATTTACAGTTGAGCGTTTTTTGTTTTTTTTACTCATGACATATTTATTGATTTTGTTGATAATTGATTTTACTTGAAAATCTTATTCATCAATCTTAGTAGAATCTAAAACTTTGTTTAAGAAAAATCAAATTTAATTTTATTCATATCAATAACTTGTTAATCGTAATTAAGGGGTTTAATAGCGTCCGAAAGATGTTTGAAAGTAGATATCTAATTTGCATTTCTAAAATTTATATAATGTCATATCTAAACTCATGCATTTTGAGAAAAAAAAATTAAAACATTATGAATAATGTTGAAAATAGTATGTTTTGTATATTTTGTTGGTGCTAGAATTATATTTTATTTTTTTGAATATTATCAAATAAAATTAATAGTGTAAGATTAAATGTACAAAACATATTGTACACCAATAAGGTTAATTCATCCAGAAAAATAAAAGTTCTAACAAAAGGGTTTGTTTTTTGGTAAAAGCAAAAGGGGTTAAGAGGTGGCAAAATAGATTATCAAGTGCAACTGAAAGTAAGAAATGCTAGTAATTATATATTCTTTAATAAGCAAGTATGTTCTTTAATACATTCTTTTATAGATTTTTATTATTAAGTGAAATTAATTTGTTTAAAAAATATATTTTAAACTTATGCGATGTTTGGGTTCGTTAAAATTAAATTTATTTATATTATATTTATTATTTTATATGTACATAAATAATATTTAGTTTTCAATATTTTGTAGCATTTTAAATATAAATTATATAATTATGTTAAAATTGAAGAAGATTACATTAACTGTATTTTTAATTGATCAAATGTTGCATACACAAATTAATGGATGGTCGTGATGCATTTCAATTTTAGTTAATTATATTTATTTCATCAAAATATTAAATATGTACACATAATGGACATGCACAGATTAGTCCTAATATTTTTTATTGTACTTATTAGTCCTAACATTTTAAATACTTAAT
>PYAF01005873.1:615808-626895 GCA_007407185.1 Glycine tomentella
ATCTATAAAATATTTAGGATTTTAATAAAATAAAATAAAATAAAAACATAAAACATATTTTCATTTGAAACCTAATTATTGGTAAGAAAAAATATATTTTTAGTAATCAATTTTAAAAATTTAATAAAGCAGATAATAAGTATTAATATAATTTTTAATCTTATTATAATATCTATCCAATATTTAGGATTTCAATAAAATAAAATATAAATATAAACATATTTCTATTTGAAAACTAATTATTGGTAAAAAGAAACTATTAGTATATTATTATTATTATTATTGAATTTTATCTCAGTTATTAATTTAAAATAGAATTATATCATACATAAATATTACTACTTAATATTAATATTATAAAAATTAATGTTTAATTATTTAAGTTATATATATAGGTAAATTATATTTTTTTTTTTATAGATGTAGACTCCTATTTAATAAGTCTCATTAGATTTTGACCAACACTAGAATGTGTTTGAAACGATGTGTTTTAAACTCATATTTAAAATATAGTGGGTATGCCAAAAGAGTCTTAATTCAATTTAATTATCTAAAACAAAGCTCAAAGTTTAGTAAAAACTCATTTAAGGAGATTTACAATAACTAAACGTTTGTGTTTAATTTAAGTTCAAAATTTAAAACTTAAACTATTTTATGGGAGGAATCTTGACTAGACTCATTAATTTTGCCACACATAAATACTCCTTAAAAGCATGTGTTTATATTTAATGGTCAAGTCTGTCTCAACCAATCAGAATTGCCTTAAAAATAAAATAGATGTGAAGGAGAAAAAAAAAACATGTTAATAATTCTCATATTTTTTTAAAAGAATTGGCTACTTTTTAATTTCTTTCCTTTTAATACATTCTCTTCTAAAGCACCAATCAATTCCATCTCAGTCCCCACTATCAACTGCCCACCACCCTCCTCTCCTTATCCTCCTCCCTGTCACTCATGCTAAAAGAAAAAAGCCCTTCTTCTTGTCGTTCCCCACTCTTTTCTTGCATCTCACTTCTCTATTCCAAGAAAGCAAAAAAGAGAGATAAGAAACACAACAGAACCTCACACTTTTATAAAGAACTTCCCTTATTTTACTCTCTCTCATCTCAACACCCATATATGTCTCTTATATTAACACTTTGTTCCCTTGCATTCTAATAGGTTCCCCAATATCATTGTTTTATTCATACACCCAACCCAACACAATACATTATCCCCTTACCCTAGAATAATTGTGGTCCTGTTTTGATATATGCATTATAGAAACAATACTAGTAAAACTGCATCATATCTTTGAAAAATCAGCACTCCTGCTCCTCCTACCCATAAATTTTCTCCAAAAAGAATCGGTGTAGATGTTCAGTAGGGTGAAAGGCTAATCTAATCTAATCTAGTAATTTAGCATCATTGATTCATTTTGCTTTTACATTAGAAAAAAGAAATCTAGCTTTAATTATTACAGATATAGATTAATCTATAAGAGTATAACTGTAATCTTTCATGCGAGGAGGGTAAGAGAGATAATGAATTTATTAATGCAGTTTTTAGCATTAATGCCTATTTCGGTTTTTTTTTCTTCCTTAGGTGACGTTATTTCCTATTTCAAACCGTCTTTTATGTGTGTGCTGTATTTGAATTAATGAGTACGGGGCAAAATTTTAGATAAACATTTGACTTCAAGAAAAAAAAACTCACCAAATAAATTAGGGTTAAAATTAGCGGAAAAAAAGTTTAAGGATAAAATTCACAAAAATTTTGAAAACTACTAGAAGTAGAAGATAAAAAAAAAATGTAATTAAGTCTTTTTAATTTTAGGAATTAATACATTTAAAAAAAACATTTTAGGAATTAATTTGATCCGTCATTATAATTTTATGAACTAAATTAATTAGTCATTTACAGTTTCAAGATCAATCTACCATTTTATTTATTTTAAGAACTAATTTATTGTTTATTACAATTTCAGAAGCTAGAATGATTTTTAGTATATAGTTTTATTGACCATTATATCAATATATTAATTTTAGAAATTAATTTTACTAATCATTATAATTTCAGAAACTATCTTCATAATTCACTTATAAAAAATTGTTTGATAAATATTTTTTTAAAATTAGAATAGAAAGATAAAACTGTTTATAGCCAAAATTTAAATTTAGCATCCTTAATGCTTTCCTCACAAATTTAGTACCTCCTCAATTTTAATTTTGAAATGTTAATCTATTTATTAATTTAATATATAATATTTAACCAAAAAACGTGACAAAACATATAAATCAAAAGATTGAACATCAAACTTAGTGAATATATCAAAACTATACAATTAAAATAATAAATAAACTAAATTTTTTAAGTTTTTCCTTTCCTTTACCACAAAAAAATAAAATAAAATCCTACAGCTTCTTCTTCAGTCCCCCTTCCCTTCTATTCTATCAGAAAAAGACGTCCTTTCTTGTCCAAACAAAGACCCACTGACACCTTCATCATCATCGACACCACGATTATCCTTGTCCTCTCCTCCCCAATTTTCTCAATCTCATCTCCCACCACCATCAAAAAATCTGAAAAACCAAATACCATACTAGTTTCATTCAAATGAAAAGAAACTAAAAATCCAAACCAAACCAAATTCAAACACACAAGCACCATCAACTCCATTATACTTGGTCAAACCTATCATCAAATCGAACTATCAATTCATTCTGGTACCAATTCAGGGACTAAACAAGTTTAATCAAAATAAGAAGAAACTAAAAACCCAACCGAACCAAATCAAACTCCATCAACACCCATTTTCCCCACTAATGGTGTCATCACCATTGTTAGTGTCCCTCACTTTTTTTCTCTCTCTCCCTCTCTTGTTGTTTCTATCTCCTCATATTTTGTCCCCTCCCGACGCCGACGACCTCGCCCTCTTCCACCGCGCCGCCGCCCCCCACACAACCTCCCACCTCTCCGCCACCCCGAAAATTGCCTTCCTCTTCCTCACCAACTCCAACCTCACCTTCTCCCCTCTCTGGGAGAAGTTCTTCTCTTCTTCTTCTTCTTCTTCTTCCTCCGACCACCACCGCCGCCGCCTCTTCAACATCTACATCCACGCCGACCCCACCAAAAACATCACCATCTCCGGCGGCGTCTTCCACCACCTCGTCCCCGCGAAACCCACCGCCCGCGCCTCCCCCTCCCTCATCTCCGCCTCCCGCCGCCTCCTCGCCGCCGCCCTCCTCGACGACCCCCTCAACCACTACTTCGCCCTCCTCTCCCAACACTGCGTCCCTCTCCACTCCCTTCAATTCACTCACAACTTCCTCTTCAAAAACCCACACAAAAGCTTCATTGAGATTCTTTCTAACGAACCCAACCTCTTCGACCGCTACACCGCGCGTGGCGAACACGCGATGCTCCCAGAAATCCCCTTCTCCTCCTTCCGCGTGGGGTCGCAGTTCTTCATCCTCACTCGCCGCCACGCGCGCGTGGTGGTGCGTGACATTCTTCTCTGGAACAAGTTTCGCCTTCCGTGTGTCACGGAAGAGCCTTGTTACCCCGAAGAGCATTATTTTCCGACGCTATTGTCCATGCAGGATCCGAATGGGTGCACCGGGTTTACCCTGACCCGGGTCAACTGGACCGGGTGCTGGGACGGGCACCCGCATCTTTACACCGCCCCGGAGGTCTCGCCGGAGCTCATTCGCCGGCTGAGAGAATCCAATTCGAGCAGCTACGTGTACCTCTTTGCGAGGAAGTTCGCGCCGGAGTGTCTTACGCCGTTGATGGAGATCGCCGATGACGTCATTTTACGGGAGTGACAGTGAGACTACTTTCTCTGGTTTCTGTTCTAAACACACACTCTACATTGACGTCACTTTTGCTTTTTCTGGAAAGAAAAAAAAATCTTGTTTATCTATTTATTTATTTATTTTTATTTTTTTGTTATGGACCTTAATTATGCCTTGTGGGGGATGTCGCTGTCGAACTTTAGGGGTTTTTGGGTTTTCGCTGGTTATAATTTTATCCTTGGCATTTTTTTTGTTTAGGGACGGGGGAAATTCCACGAGTGAGTAGGGGTCATGTATATCTCAACTTTGCTATGGGAAGGAGGAAAATTTCAATTAGGATTTTGAAATTAACACCACTTATCACGTTGGTCCATAGTATATAGAATAGGGTAAACATCTAACTATTGAAAATTATTAGTTTTTATAATAATAATAATTATTATTATTACTTTGAAAAGTGTAATTTAGATTGATCTCTAGTTAGTTAGCATAGGTCCTTTACGGATAAAATTCTATAAATCTCTAAAAGCATAGGAGAAGAAGTTCTGTAGAAGTTATGTGCATCAGTTTATTTTATTTTTTTTCATTTTCTTTTCCTGTAAATGTTTACAGGGTAGTTTACACTTTATAGTGTATCATTGGGCACCCCCATTTAATAGTTACCAAAGTTTAGGACTAAAATACATTTTCCTAATGTCAAGAATAAATTGACTCATAGAGGAAAGAATTTAATTATAACTTATTGAAAGTATGAAGATTTTCTTTATCTTGTCATCTAATAATATATTGTCATGCCTGATATAATTGTTTATTTTTATAGTAATTATTTTAAAAAATCATATTTAGGGTGATTTCAATAGAAATTAAAGTTGAATTAGTGTTTGTTCAATAGGAACCGTATGGTGTAAAAAAATAGAAAAGGATCAGTTTTTCTTCAGATTTTTATACAATTCATATTATTTAAGGGTTACCTAACAAAGTGACACTGACTAATGCGACCTGCTGTGTGATTTAGTAAAACCCCTCTAATCAGCTCCTTCACAATTTATTTGGTTGCACTTTAATAAGATAGGACCAAAACCATTTTAGCTTTATTAAGCGATCATGGTTGGGAAATGTGCATTCAATTAATTTGGAGTGATTCAGAATGTTGCACCTTCTAGTTTGATAAGATAGCAAGTCTCCAAGGTAGCAACTCTTATTCTTGTAGAATTGTGTGAATAATATTACTTTAATTGGTGACAAAAGGTAGTCACTAATTATACCTATTGGAGAAAGCCATAAGGGGAGTATGTTAGACACGATTGATCCACTCATCAATTATAATTTATATTTCATAGTTGGTACTTGATTGCTGTGATGTGACCAATTTAACTCATTCTCTAATATAAGGTTGGAACCTTATTTAATTTTCCAAGGGTTATTATTTTGTGGCTAAAAAAAGTGTCTTTGATGGTGTGATTGAGATCTAAGATTAGAGATGGGGTAGGTATGAGCATTTGTTTTATTGCCAACCAAGTCATGATCTAGCCCGAAGAGGCACGGTTCAATAATTAATAGAGAAAAAGACACTAAGGATACTTTTTTAACATCAGCACATAGCTGATTTGGGATATGTTCGTTTAAAACGTACCCAAATTCTCCGATGTTCACCATTTGTATGTTACATGGGGTACATACATGCTTGTTGCTCTTGATATGCTGTGTGATCCTGTCTTTCTCTTAACAATGTAAGGTTTTTTTCAGTTAGTTGGAACATGGGACAAGTTGTCTCATAGTAATGGAGATCTTAACATAATAATAAGAGAGCCCTGCAGATATATTCTGTATTGTCATATAAGTCACTATCTCCCTGGTTACTCCTGCATCATATAGTTACTAGATTTTAGTACAACTATGTACAAATTTGGTTAGCAGAAATTAGACCAGGACCACCAGGTTTAGCCAATTAGAAAATGTGAACAAAATTATGAGTAATGTACCTTACCACTCTTACACATCATCTAATGAAACTATTGTGATGACTTGGAAGTCATCCTAGGAATTGTCAATGACTTATGCATGGTAATCTCAGTTTAGTTCCCTTGAAGCCATGATATTTTGAAGGGTCCTACAGGCACAGGATATGACCAGGTCTTAAGATACTACTGGTCACAAAATTCTAGCAGCTTGCATCTGAATAGAGCATATTTTCTACATTGGTCATTTTCATCTCTATAATACTGCCAAATGGTTGGAATTCTGTACTGAGGTCACGTGATAGAGAATGTGATGATCTTCACTCCATCCAACCATAAAAAAATATGCTTGTGAGTGATATAATATATACATACCTGTGTGCATATTATGTGCCTTCTTCACTGGACCTAACCACTGCATTTGAATATTTCTCTCACGTGAATTTCTGTTTTATATTGTTTTTTCAGGGCATCTTTGATGATGTTGGGAAGAGGAAACCTTGTGTCGATGTTCAATTCAAATGTGTGTACCTAAAATCTGATTTCTTTAATTGTAAATCTTAGTATGGAGTGCAAAAGGCAAAGGTGGTCTCCAAAGGTGGCCACATGGTCGATAATATTGAGAATTGTATTTTGAAAAATCTCATGCAAAAAGTTCCACCATGAAGGGGGGTTGAAAGCTTGTAAGATGGTTATACATAGATTATGTATGATGTGCTAGCCAAATTTTGAGTGCAACACATAAAGAAAACAATCAATAGTCAATACTTTTTCTTTCCCAGTTTTTCCCCCACTCCCTTTTTTATCTTTTCCCTTAGGGGCTCTCTACTTCAATGTAGTTCCCAAAAGAAAGAGATTGGAAAACAAAAATCATCCTTTAAAAACGAAAAATCATTAACTCTTCAATATGCAGAGCCATTTCTCTCCCCTTCTCACCACTTTTCTTTTTCCTTTGTGTTCCTTGGAAGACTAGCTCTTGAACAGCCTCATTATGCATGATAAGGTTGAAGACAAACCGAGAATTATGCTATGTAGCCAATTTTTTCTCCATGTTCCACTTATACTACGTGTGAACTGCCACATGATTTAATCCTATGAATAATATAATTTATTTCTTCAATAAAAAAAGTTTACATGAAAGTTTATTCGCAACTTTGATCACTAAGCTTAACAGTGTATATTAAAGAAAAAATTTAAGAGGTTTATCTATACTAAGAACAAAGGGAATATTCCTTATTTGGTGTTTATATTTTATTGGATAGTTTTATCCTTGAATCATTTTTTATTTAATTTTTTAAAATTCTAACCTATGGTAACCTTCCATTATTTCTATGAAGTTAGTTTCTTATTCTGTCACTTTCTTTTATTAACTGTGTTTAACTCTCTTTTTTTGTTTTTTTTTTATTATTTAAAAAACTTAGAGAGGCACGGACCTCTCTTCCCCTAGTTTTATTAATAAGGCCTTTCAATAATTTTTTTTAAAAGGTAATAAATAATTTTCATAAGCACGCTTATGTGTGAAATTTCAGGGTGTAAGGAATGATGACATGGAGCTGTTTACGGATATTGCTGATTAGGCTTTTACTTCCTACACCCTTATTTTTACTTCTTGCACCTCTAAAAATACTTCAATGGATAAAAATACCCCTTTCACCTAGCACCCCCCTATTCTGGAATGACTATTCCAGAAGAGTATCATATTCCATAATAATTATTCGGAAATATGTTTTTCGTATTCCGGAATACCTATTCCATAATAGGTTTATAGATTACTCATTTTATTCTGGAATAACTATTCCAAAATATGAAAATCATATTCCATAATAATTATTATGGAATAGGATACTTTGTCGGAAATCATATTCAGGAATAACTATTCCAAAATAGGACACTCTTATGGAATAGCCATTTTGATATAGGGGGTGCTTGGTTCAATAGCATCTTCAAACCTCAATATTAGATTTTGCACGAGATTTAGAAGGTGGCTTGATCCTGAGCACTCTTCAAGGGGTATTGGTTCTTGTTTTGGTAGGCCAAAACTAATGCATGCAAAAAGTGTTGTTGTTGTAGAGGAGAGAGAGAGGGCGCAAAGAGGAAGAAGAAGTGGAGGAACTTCACCCTTTTCAGCAGCTTGTTATCGAAGGGGAACTTCGCTACAAGTGGAAACAACGACAACGTCAAATCTGAGATTATTTTGAGGGACTCTCCACTCAAAGCTCTCTCTGTTACATCTATGTTTGGCTGGGGTTCTATTCTTCACTTGTTTATTCTAAAATCTAAGATTATTTTGAGAATTTGCTTTTGATTTGTTTGTTTATTGGGAATAATTTGTATAAAAAACAACTTGGTTTCTCATTGGATTATTTTGTGGCATGAATTTAGGGAGATCAATGTTGGACTTGAAAAGATTGGGAGGGGATGAGGGATTGAGAATTTTGGGATTGTTCATAATTATAATGATTTTGCTAAATCCCTAGTTGATTTTTAGAGAGAAACATTGTCGTTGATAATTGTCTCTAACGGTGACTCATGAAAACTATACCACTTGTGAGGGTGGTTAACCCTAGATATCAGAGATGGGGGATTCAACTATTTAAGTTTTGTGTTATGTTGTAGGGGAGAAGGGGTGTAGTAATTTTCCTAAAGAGAAAAAGAAAGGATATACTTGGAAAAAAAAGAAGTGGAAGAGTGTGTAAAAGTATAAGTAGGAGGCATGTTTAGCAAAAGTCCATGAAAATACCAACCCAACGCGACCTAGCACAAGTTGGTGGGTTAGATAGGTTGTCTCATCAAATTAATAAAAAGAGACTTACAAAAATAATTAAAAATTTGTCTTCTTTTTAAAAAATATAAGTGGCATTTTTTTCATAAAAAAGAATTCAAATGATTGAAATACAAATAGAACTAATAGATAAGTGTCTCAAATAATCATTCAAGCATCTAATATTATCATTAAAGTAATCACTCAAATGTCCAAAATACATAAATGTCATTCAAAAGTCTTAACAAATCTTAGTTTTAAAATAAAATTCAATCATCCAAACATTAGTTATAGTTTAACAACGTTAAAGTCTTAAATTAAAAATATCAAATTGTCAAGTCAACATACATAATTGAAATTACTAGATTCTAAACAGCTAGAACATTTAATTCTAAATTCCATCATTCAAATTCCAAAATCGTAAGATGAAATTATAGTTATCCAACTTACTATATTATATTTTAGTAAATAATGTTATTATATATTTAAGTGAGTTAAGTGGGTCAAGCCGACTCTAACTTATTTAACCTATAGGTGAAATGAGCCTGATTAAGTAAAACATTATGAGGCATATAATAATATAATATTTAAATGAGAAAAAAATATTTTAAAACATATGATTGTATTACAATTGATTTGTATATGTAGTTGCTAAGAGACAATAATCTACTATAATATAGTAGATAATAGATAGATAGATTAATTTGTTTATTTTAATTATATTATTAATTAGAATCTTCTACTAACTAATGTTTGTATAATTATAATTTATTGAGAATGAATATGATGATGTCACGTGACATTTACCATGTGTCAATATCTTCTTTTGTATAATATATTAGATAGATTTGACTTATGTAAAACTTTAAGTTCTACTTTAAAAAGTAGATAAATTAAGAAAGTTTCTTGATACATCATTTTATTTATTCTCTTAATGGTGTATTTAAAATTTTATTTTACTAAATGTGACACTATTGAAAAATGAGTCACTAATAGACAATTTTCTAAAATGCTGATATAAAAAACAAATAATATTGTACAAGAATAGAAAATATAATTTACTCATATATTATGAATATGTTGTTCATTCATGTGTTAAACATTCTAATAAAAAAATATGCTTAAGCAAGACTCTATTAAAAGATATAAAATCCATACAAAAGAAGATATTTAGTGTTAGATTATGTCAAAGAAATTGCATGTTAGATTATTACTATAAATAGTAAATACCAATAAGTTGTTGATTCAAGTAAAATTGAATTTAGTTTCAAAGTAAGATCTCGAGTTCGAGCATTGTAGATAAAAAAATATGGTTGGAAGGAGATATCAAATAAAAGTGGCCCAGTTAGGTTTTCATGTGAAGATTATTACAAAATTGGTAGATATTTCGCACTTATACCATAGTTAAAAAAAGATTATTACTATAAATATTATTTTAATGTAGAGACTAAAGTGTTTGCAATAATAAGAGCTTGTAACGTCTCTCTTTGCTTTCTCGTGCTTGATTGATTTTAGATGAAATCTCGAGTCCATTTTGTATTAGAATTATCTTAGTTATAAATTTCATAAAAATTTCTTTTCGCTTTGCTTGCAAATTCTATTAGTCGTTTATATCATGAACGAATTCTCTCTCCACAGTTTAATTATAATAAAATCCATCAATAAATTAGAGTATAATACAGTCCATATTACAGGCCCATTAATAAACAGTCCACATACATGCCAATGTAAAATACAAATAATTTAATCCTAGTACAAATCATCAACACATCTTCATCATCTTTTCTTCAAAATCCTTCTCAGCTTATGCTTCATTGTTTTCCTACTCGCCCAAATACATTGGGGTCATCACAGGTGTCAACCACAGACACAAACATAGGGTAAGTTTATGACAAACACAGTTTGAATAAAACATTCATAAAGAATATATACGCAGATGGTTATTATAATATTTATCAAATAACAAACACGGATGACTCACTCACAGATTAATTTACATCATCTACACAGCACACGAATTAAGTCATATTATCTATTTAACACACAACGTCATCTACACAGCACACGAATTAAGTCATATTATCTATTTGATACACAACGTACTCATCAGATAATGCATATAATGCATGCTCATCTTCTTTATATGATGCATGACTGAGATCTCAGGGTATCACCAATTTCTCATTATCAGTGGTCACAGTCAAGATAGTCCCATCCCAGTGGCACACCTATCCATTCAGTCGGGGTAGGGCAGGGGCGCGTAGGAATGTCACCTCCACCTATGTGATCATCATGGTGGTGTTGTCCTCCCTGAAACACACTACCCCCCAGTTCAACACCTCTGAACGCATGGACTCGGTTTAGCTATCTGACAAACAACTCCACGGATTAGCCCCCGCCAGGCATAACTCCACGGATTAACCCCCGCTAGGCATATGCGTATGAAATGCATGAAGGATTCATTTTATCAAGTCTTTAAACATCTTTACAACTCATGGCATATGCTTTTAATTAACACATAAAGCTTATTTTCACCATCACATAAAGCTCTATTCAACATCTAAGCATATAGCCATCGTTCAACACAATTCT
>PYAF01005873.1:634589-699490 GCA_007407185.1 Glycine tomentella
TTTTGCAGAAAAAAAAAAAGTAAAGGTAGAAACCATTCTATATTAATAAATAGAGCATACAGACTAATACTTAAATTTTTTTTCCTCTTGTAAAAAAAATGTTTTTTCATATAATAATAAAACGATTAATTTAAGCCAAGTAAACACCAACTTTATTTCACATTTACAATTACCATTTTTACAAAAATGGATTAAAAATAAAAAGTAATTACCATATATGTTGGTCAAGAAAATACTTATCAAAATGAATGATATTTGTCAAGTGAGAATATATGAGGTGTCATCCTGAGTGACATTTGTACTTTTTGTTTGTCAACAAGAGGTGCTACGATCTTGTTAGATATTTAGTATTGACCAAACTAATGCTAAATACTTATTTAATGACTAGATTTCATGACATATTTTCATTCAATTTAATGTTGGCTAAGTCAACGCAAAATATTTGTTTAGATTATAAAACAAAAAACAAAAAACAAAAATTGGCTTATTTTATTAAAGAAACTTCTTTAAAAAAAGGTTTTGCTATCTTGTAATCATGGTTATCAAACTCTTAAGTTAACTCGCTAACTCTTACGAGTTTACTTACTCTCTATGATTGACCCATGTACAAATTCTCTTTTTAATAATCTCGAGATAAACTCTCAAGTTTATCACCGAATAAGCAAATTATTAGCAAATTAAAAAAAATTAGACCAATTAAAATACATGTTTTGGGTTGTTTTCTAAGAATTCTTGTCCCTAATAACATCAAGCCCTCATTATCCAACAACATCAAATCCTGAATGATAATGATCTACCACTATTATTGTCTCCTCAAGTTATAATCTAATAGTGATGTATTACTAAACTTAAATATTTAGGTGTTATAAAATTTATAAATTATTATTTTATTTTATTACGTTGTTAAAATGTTTTATTGACATGTTATTTATAAGTGTTTTGCTATTATTTTTATTTACGAAGTAGACGTCTAAGAGTGGAGTTTATGAAACTCGCACATATACTTTCTCGAGTTTGATAACCTAATTTGTAGCAATATTTTTTTCATTCATAAACTAATATTCACGTCCGTACTTGCTTTAACTTATTTTAAGACAAATTATTACCTTCATATTCTCCACGTCCTTATCCTATCCTACCAACAACATCAAGACACTGTCGCCACATCTATGATTTTTCAAGTTGAGAGGTTTCTCATGTAATATCTCCATTCATAATATCGGTCAATCTTCGTCCAACACCTATCTATAGCAAGAAATTGAAAAAAAAAAATATTTATAACAATTTGTTTGGACAATGATGTAATGTAACCGCACACAGAGTTACAGGCTTACAGCAAGGAGGGGATAGTAAAACCGGCAAACACGGCCTTGTCCTCACACGAGACACGCACACGTATAAATAGGGCGAAAACTCAAAAGAGTTAAATCACTCACACGCTCTTTCTTAAGTTCTCAGAAACCATAAAAACAACAACGTAGGAGTGTTCCGAAAAGATAGATGGCTAAGCAGGAAGTGGTGGAAGGGTTCAAGTTCGAGCAGAGGCACGGGAAAGAGCGCGTAAGAGTAGCGCGCGTGTGGAAGACGAGGCAGGGGCAGCATTTCATTGTGGAGTGGCGCGTGGGGATCACTCTCTTTTCGGATTGCGTTAACTCGTACCTTCGTGATGACAACTCTGACATCGTTGCTACTGATACCATGAAAAATACCGTAAGAGCTTTAACCGGAGATTTCAAAATAAAGTTGTTACACTATTTTTTAGTTAATCTTATAATATTATATAAGATTAAAGATTTTTAAAATTTTTTAATTTTTTTAATAATAAATTTTATTTTGAGATATTAAGAAGAGAAAAATAAAAAAAATATATTTTTTTTAATAATGTATAGAGTTTAATGTATAGATTTGAGAGATTTTCTACAACAAATCATTATCCGTATTGAAAATTTCTTCAGGTTGCTTAAGATCTTCCAGCAGTAAAGATACTTAACCTTCTCGGTCCTCTCTCACCAACTTTTTTTTATTTTTATTTCTCTTTCTGTTATTTTTATTTTTTTACCGATTGACTTAACTGTGTGGGGCTTTAACTTCTTGTACTTATGCTGCTCTGACAGGTGATTTCTTCGTTTTCATAAGTTGTACTTGATCTAAGGTTTTAGTCAATCCCATTTTGACTTTTTTTTGAATTTTTGTCATATGGTGTGAGCAGTGTAATTTTAATTTAGTGTAAATTGATAAAGGAAAAGTGCATTTAGCTTTGATTTAAAGTTTACCAATTTTTTTTTTTTTTACCACTGTAATTAAGATTTTTTACTTTCTGGTAGGATTCTACAATATTTCTACAAATTTCGGTCATTTGGGCCGACTAGGAAATTAATCCTTCGTCAACATTTGCATTGCTTTAATTTTGATCAGGATACACCCTTATTTTTGTTACTTTTCACACTTTTTCACTATAGAGGAGTGTGTGAAATTAATCTTTTTATTGTATTTTTTGGTGTTTGGAGGAGGCTGAGCTGTGCAACTTGAACTTGTTTGAGTTCTGATTGCTCATTTCATGATCATCACTCAATGCGTTTCACTGCTTGGATTTTCCTAATTTTGTGGAGAGAATCCAAATCTGTGTGCATCTTGATGTGCAAATGAAATTAGGTGTTTTTTTTGGGCTTGTGAGTTTGGAGCTTTGATTCTTTGGCATCATGGGATCCATGTAGCCGACCTCGCTAGTGAGATAAGGTTTTGTTGTTTTTTTTGTCGAATGTTGATACTCACCTGTCTTAGGGATAAACAATGCGAGAAAATGCTTTTATTGTGCTTGTCTTTCATGAGCAATTAATAACTTCTCATGAAGTGGGTAAACTTTGACATATCAAAGGATGTAGTGTATACTGTATAGTGAGTGCACCAGTAAAGGGGAAATAACTGTAACTAATATGATATTGTCCTTGTTCCAAAGACATAGTAATAGGATTTAGTTTGAACTTTTCAAGGTTAGATCATATACATGAAGGTCAATCCTATTTTCTTGTTCTGATACATGTTTCCGTGAAGTTGAATTTATACAGAACAGGAAATGTTTGCCTGTGGTTGTGTGTAAGTAAAATGTCATTTGCTACTAGATCATTTTCGTCTATTTTTGTTTACCATCGTCAGCTCACTGAGTTTTGAATTCTTATCTAATGTGCAATTAGGTGTATGCAAAAGCAAAGGAATGCTCTGACATACTTTCTGCCGAGGAGTTTGCTATTCTGCTTGCGAAGCACTTTGTATCATTTTACCAGAAGGTTGGTGACTGAAAATCTAATATCAATATTGAGATTATTTGTACTTTTCTGCTCCTTATTTGTTTTTGTTGTTCCTTTATTTTGCACTGTGTTTTTCCTTTGATCTTTTTTAGGCTAAGCATTTTGCTTTGGACTGTCTTTTATCAGAAATTATTGTCATCCTTCTCATATTTTCTTTTAATGTAATTACATAAGTATTTGGTTTAACTTATTTTGGAGAAATAGTTGTCTATTTTTGCTCACTTCCTGTGAGAGCTTTTAAATAAGTGATTACTGCCCATGAAAAAGCATTTCTAAATATGTGCTACTTGATAGAAAGAAAACTCTTGCTTTTCTGTAGGTTACTGGTGCTATTGTGAATATTGTGGAAAAACCATGGGAGCGTGTCATTGTGGATGGTCAACCTCATGAACATGGTTAGTCAAACTATAATACATTGTGCTGACTTGGTCATTTTAGAAGGTGCTCATATATGTCACGCTCTCGGTAGAGGTTCTGCTTTTGATAGCCTTTGTACCAATTTGTGTTGCAGTTGAAGATTCTTGATTTAATTATAGTTATAGTTTGTTTCTACCTGTCCTCAAGTCCTTGGTTTTATTGTGTTAGGTTTCAAACTTGGGTCTGAGAAGCATACAACAGAGGCGATAGTACAAAAGTCTGGTTCACTTCAGTTGACTTCTGGTATTGAAGGATTGTCAGTGTTGAAGACAACCCAGGTAAGCTTGCTATATAGAAACAAGTGCTTTGATTTTCATCTAGTTTTTCCAATTTCTGTAACTCTAATACAGAAGTTCTCAAAACAATATGATGCTTTCAGTAGGAGTGGCATGATATGTTTTTAGGCTGAAGATAAATGCATTAAAAATGTAACCATTTGCCCAGAAGAAAGCACAGACTTTTCTGATTTCATTTTTCTTTTTATGGCAACTTATGGATAATTTGCTCAAAATATTTTCTGCACACATCATATAGTAGTTGCATTACACATAAAACTTTGGATTGCAATACAGTATAACAGATTCTGCGTTTTATATAATTTATTCAGAAATACTTAGGAAAGTAACACAAATAGGCTGAGTACTTTTAAAATCACAACTTGTATTTATACAAACTCTAATTGAAAAAACATAAATTGCAACTATATCAAGGCTCATAACATATTGTATATTTGTAGTTAAGATCAGTCTTACAGTACCAGATCTATGATAATGATTTTACCAAAATTTTCAATTCTGTGTATAAGAGGAGGATACTCAAAATGATTTCGGTATAGTAAGAGAAAGAGAAGATTATTACTAAAGAACAGAAAGAGAAAAAGACACAAGCTGCTGCATATACTTGGCATGGCACCGCTACATCCTTTTTTTCCTATTTTTCATATTGAAATTCGCTTGGTCCTAAAAGGGTGAGGACTGAGGAGGATAATTCTTTTATTTGTAGTTCTGAAATTGGTTACATGTCTTCATGGCTGATATGAACTTTCTCAGATGGTAGACAAAACAAACCTGTTTGGGCTTTGGAACTTGTTCCATTTGCATGAGCATATAGATTCATACACGGCATTATTACAGAACTGGTTAGCTGCATACTTAGAAATACAAGGTGATGTTCAAGTTATTTATTTATTTTTGTGACTTCTGAGCAGTCTGGTTTTGTGAATTTCATAAGAGACAAGTACACAGCACTTCCTGATACCTGTGAAAGGATGGTAGCAACAGAAGTAACCGCACTGTGGAGGTAATTTTTGTTCCCTTATAATTTTCCTAATATTATGGAAGCCAGTCTTGTAGGCATAATTATGATCAATTTCATTACAATTTCTAGAAATTTTTCTTTTCATTTTTTTAATTGTAAAATGAAAGAGTTCATATAGCATCGTCCAGGTAAGGAATTCAAGCCTGAAAAGTTTTCTCATTGATCATTACACTGGTATTCTTTAACCTGGATGTGGTTGTTTGTAGGTATTCGTATGAATCGCTGTATAGCCTCCCTCAGAAGCCGCTTTACTTTACAGAAAAGTATCAGGAAGTGAAAAAAGTTCTGGCTGACTCTTTTTTTGGCCCACCAAAAGGGGGAATCTATAGCCCATCTGTTCAAAACACACTCTACCTGATGGCAAAGGCCACACTGAACAGGTTTCTCACTGTCTAACTCACCGTGTGTGTACAAATCTATCTACCTCTCTATTGTCTCTGCATTTCACAGCCACTTTTGGTTTTCCCCTAAATAACCACAAGTTTAATGCATGTGTTATAATCGTAGAGGGAGTAACTATTGACTTTTATGCTTCAGGTTTCCTGACATAGCTTATGTCAGTCTAAAGATGCCAAATCTTCATTTCATACCTGTCAATATCTCAAACCAGGATGGCCCTATTGTGAAGGTATTGTGATTATTTTCCCTGAAAAGCTTGCAGAATTTAGTGGAACCCATTATGAAGTCTTAATTGATGTTATTAGTATTGTGACATCTTTCTATAAGGAGAAAAGAATATTGAGGAACCACAGTTGGAAATCAAATGTGACACTATAAAGATATAAGCACTAAAACTTGAATTTTGCATTTTAGTCATGGGCTTATGCCTTAATTGCAGCTGCAGGATGGACAAGTTTAATCTCACCTTTTACCAATGGTTTGTGATGACATTAGGAAAGACCTACAGTAACATGTCCTGTATTTAAATTCTTGATATCCGGCCATCATATTAGAAGGGATCCTTACGGAAGGAAAGTGTTATGTGGTCTTGCTCATAGGCCAAGTAAACGCAAAATCGTATGAAAGATCAAGAAAGGAAATCCAGAAAACATGAATGAAAGTCAATTGTTAACCATCACATGTCATTTGATAAACCTAATTGAACCCATTTTCTATATTTTCCTTTCCTGCCCAAATATTTATGTATAAGCTTCCTTCAACTTGTCTACATCTCTGTCACTATATGACTGCCCTTTATAGCATCTCCATAATGAACACCATTTAGTTTTTTAACTCTTTTAATGGCTCTTACCATCCCACATCAGTTTTAAGAACTTGAGCAACTTTTTCACTCAAATGATGCATCTCTTTAAGAACTTAAACAGGTCTCATAAGATTTTTTACATCTTTATTTTTCTTTAAGGGGTCTCAGAAGTTACCTCTCAATTGTTTTTAATGGTTAAGAGTCAGTTCTTATATAAGAACAGTTCTTACTCGTAACGTCCATATCATCTTCCTCCAGAGGTGAACCTAGTTAAAAATGGTTCTTAACTTTAAGAACCTACACAAGAACTATGTTAGAGATGCTCTTGTAGTGAAAGTATAGGTTGTTCTAAGATGGTCACATCAATCACAGATCACCTTATGTGTTCTATATTTAGAATTTACCTTGTCTGTAACATCTTAAAGACGATACTGAATTACTGATGCTTACGCAGTTTGAGGATGATGTGTACTTACCAACGGACGAGCCACATGGTTCAATTCAAGCTAGCTTGAGCCGCCTTTGGTCAAAACTGTAGAAACTGCAGAAACTATGGTGCTCATCCATTCTGGTGGATTGCTAGTGCAGCTTAAACTAGCAAACCTGGCCTCAGAGATAGTGCTTTCCATTAATGTGTCTTGTAATTCTGGTTTTGGTTATCCTTATCTTTTGTTTTGTTTCATGAAGAACTATTATGCATGAATAACTTCCAGGAGGGATATTCTGTGGGTTGCACCAATGTTAAGCTTTTTGTTTCTAATATTCCAACAATTTCCTAGTGTCCTTTTAGAATCTGAAATAAGTCTTACTATGACGTTGATGCAATGTTTTTTTTATCGTCATATAAAGATGGTCATACTCGTACATTATAGTCAAGATTTTTAAAACCAGATTTGTCACAAAATTGGTAAAGACATGGTTTATGGTTTATGGTTTAATGGTTGGATAAATAATTTAACCGTCGTAGTTCTTTTTTAGGGACATTCTTTTTCTAACACACTCTATAATTATCTGAAATTTATTTAAAGTTCTTATTGAGTGTCACTTTTAAATCATGAGAAAATCTTTAAATAGGAAATGAAATCTATCAAAAATAATGATTTAATAAATTTTCACTAATAGTAAAAAGGATTAGAAAGAGAGTATCCAAAAAAAGTGTCGCTGCTGACATTTCTCTTATTTTAAAGTATCTCATGTTCTATATATAAAATTTGATTTACATGAATTGATTATGACTTTTGATAAAACTAGTTGAATTAGCTTAAAACTTATAAACGAATGATTGGAGATGTTGAAATTTTATAGATTAACTTATTGAATTAAAATATTTGATAAAATTAGTTATTTTTTTTTTATTTTGCAGAACTAAAATTAGTTGTTAGAATAACTGATTTTTAATATATTAATACAACTTTTGTTTGCATTCTGTTTTTGTTTTGTAAATAAAAAACATTTTAGGTAATTATTTTTTTTATGAATCTTCAATTGTTTTTAAATTTTTTAAATATAAAGTGTATTAAAAAAATTCGAGAGAAAAATACAAAAAATTACTTATTTTATTAATTTTGTAGCTCATTTTTTCTCTCAAAATAATATACTTTAGTTTCTTTTTCTTTAATTTTTCTTTCTTTCTCTCTCTCTCTCTCTCTCTCCCCCTCTATTTTCTAACAGGTTGTTGTTTTTCCCTTGATTTTCATAGATAAACCAACATGTAATATTTAAAATCTAAGTGTAACGTCCTGAAATTTCGATAACTGAAAATATATCTTTGATATATTTCTTGAATTATTTGATTACTTTATTAATTAGGATTAGTTGAAATATTGTGTGAATTATCCTTGAAATAACATATGAAGCATGAGATATTAACTTTTCACAAAAGTAGTGAAATTTCAAAAATTGGGTCAGCTCGCCCAGGTGAGCGAACACCTGGGTGAGTAAAGTCAACTATAAATTTACACAGCAACGTAAAAACACAAAATTTTCAGCCTTTTTCTTTCCCAAACAGCCACCCAAGTCCCCCACCATTCTCCTCCACCACCCACGACCACCGGTGATCGCCACGAGCCGTCGTCGCTTGCAGCCAGACCACCGCACGAAGATGAACACTTTAATCGGATCAGAATCTTTAAAACTCAACTCTCGGTAGAGAACGAATCCTCCAATCCTCCTTTCTTGGTTTCGTCCAGGTAACAGTGGTTTCTTTGCCTTCTCCTAACTAGTTTGAAGTCTCTCATGGTATCTCTTGTGATCTGGATACTGTTATTGGATGTTTTTACACTTTCTTTGAAAAATCTTTGAAAATGCGACATTGTAAAAATTTCCTTTTTATAAAATTGATGTCATTTTTGTGATCTTCATTGAGCCCCGGTCACATTAGTGTGATCGAAATTTCAAAATGATGTCCTTTTGATGTGGACTTCCAAAACATCATTTTAGTCCCTTTTTAATTTTGAGTGGGTATTTGACCCCGAATGTTGATACTAACCTTGTCTTTAAAATGTATACTAAATTATTTTCGATTTGGTATATCGAGCTTTGCGTTTGGGCCAAAGCACGTGAACTTGAAAGATCTCAACACGATGCTACAAGGAGCTAATAAAGTGATATAGATAGGTAAGGGGAGTTTATTGTTGGTTACAACATTTGATACCATAGTTGGGGTCAGGGAACCCAATTATGGAGATGTATTCATGTCCCTGTTGTGTGCTGGTTTTCAAGAAAATTTGTGTTTTTAACTAATGGGATACAATGAATTTGTTATTGATAGATAAAACTGTGAAAGATGATGTTGTTGTAATGATTGAATTTTTGGGAAAAGTTTTAATTACAGAGGAGACTCTGTCCAAAATTTTATAATATGTTTTCCTATTTAATTCTTTATTAATATATTGTAGTCCTCCTCTTTAATTTAGAATTTTTCTAAAATATCAGTCTCGTGGTATTATGGATTGTGAATGAATGAAGTTATGTTGTCTGAAGACCTGAGGAATGTGAATTTCAGACACATGTTATATGTATATATGTGGAATGTGATCGCTTGTGATGTTAATAATATTGAAATAAGATGATATTGATGTTTATGATGATGATATTGAAATGAAATGATGTTGATGTTGTTGATAATAATCAGATTGAGATGCTATTGATGTTGATGATGTTGAAATGAAATAATATTGATGTGGTTGATGATGTTGAAATGAGATAATGTTGATAATATTGAAATGAAATGATGTTGATGACATTGAGATTAAGATGATATTGATGTTGATCATGACATTGATGAGAGATAATGTTGATGTTGACAATGTCATTGTATGCTGTGTGTGTACATGAGGGTGCATGACTTATTGGATATCCTTGCGGGGAAGAGTTTACGAATTTTAAGCATCCCTGGAGAGGAAAAGGGATGACTTAGAATTCCGCTCTTTATCCACGGTCACTGCATTGATGAGTCATGTTTGTATGTTGTGTATGTACATGAGGTGCATGACTTATTAGATATTCCTGCAGGGAAGAATTTACGAATTTTAAGCATCCCTGGAGAGGAAAAAGGATGGCTTAGAATTCCGGTCTCTATCCACGGTCACTGCATTAATGAGCTCATGTTTGTATGATGTGTATGTACATGGGGGTGCATGACTTATTGGATATCCCTGAGGGGAAGAGTTTATGAATTTTAAGCATCCATAGATAGGAGAAAGGATGGCTTAGAATTTTGGTCTCTATCTATGGTCAGTGCATTAATGAGCCCATGTTTCACACTTCATAATTGCATGGAAATAGAATGAAGACAGTGTGTACATGTGGTTTTTATGAGGATAAAAATACGGGTACTAAGGGGCATGTCACTTAGTTTAGAATTCCCTTGAGACTCTGGTTGATCACCATGGGGGGATGGTCAGTGCACGACAAGGTGACCCGACAAACTACTGAATCATTTTCCTAAGTGAGAGGCTATTTCCAGAGTGAATGGTACCATATTGCATTTGAGAATTGAGTCAGGTGCATGCATCATTCTGATCATAATTGATTTGAATTGTGGAAAAAGTTGATGACTAGTTTGTTGAACTTATGTTAAACTGATTGATTATTGAGAATGGTTGTGATTATTATCATTATTGTTTTCTTGCTAATCATTGTCATCTGGTATTTGTTAATCTTGTATAATAAACTCACCTTTACAATTTTGTACCGTGTGGTTGGTACATATGATAATCATGAACCCTTGTTCATGGGAGCAGAAAAGCAGCAGCATATGACGTTGGAGGGATATCTTTTTTGTTGGACCCGCCAAGCCGACGTGATAACAATGGAATTCATTTTAGGAAAGAGTTATGTTTTTTTATCAACTCTTTCTTAGTTGGTTTCTTGATTCTTTTTGATTGGGCATGTGAATTTCAGGCTTAAATACATGTAAAAACTAAACTAAGTTCTGACATATGAATGACATATATTGGTTCAATTTATATATATGTATATTTATTTATGTATTTGTGCGATGTTTGGTGACTGTAGTATCGTGAAAAATTTACTCTCATTTTCATAATCAAATTAATGGAGTTTTCATTTAAAATTTGAAAACTGTAAGTTTAGAGTAGTGATATTGTAGCGGTGAGACGGGTCGTTACATTAGTGGTATGAGAGCAGGTCGAACCTTTTTGGCCGGTGAGTTGTGAGTCTGTTGTGTTTCTCTGTGCATTTGGTCTTTGGTTTTTGAATATTTGATGTTTGAGTATTTGACTGTTTTGTAGTTGCTTGGGTTGTTTGTGTTTGAGACTTGCGCACATTGTTGTTTTGCATGGGTTATGGAGATTTTTTGGTGCTGTCATAACATGTTGGTATTCCTGATGTCTGCTATACCATAAGTTTCAATGGCTTGTCACGAGTTATCAGACTGGCCATCTGGATAATTCGTGAAGTGCAATGGAACACCATGACAAGCGATCAGGAATACAAAGGGTGGAGAATGAGTGTTAATGTCTCAAGAGAGAACTGTTGTAGATGAGTGATTTCTCGAGGCATCAACTCACAATAGTAATTGAGTAAGAACTTGAGACAGGTATAAAATTGGTTTATTCCTTTTTCTTGTGTATATTCCTTCCATGTTCTCATTTCTTGGGATGTGTAGGGAGTGATGGCTAGACGAAATGATCGTCCAATAGCTGATGCTCTTCAAACTTTAGCCCAAGCCATTGGGAGTCAGAATAGAGGAGAAACTACTGGAGCTGTTGAGTATCAAGGGTTGGACCGCGTCCAACGAAACAATCCCCTTGAATTCAATGGAGGATACAACCCCGATGGTGCTCAGAGCTGGATACGGGAGATTGAGAAAATCTTTCGAGTGATGGCATGTCCGGAGGAGCAGAAGGTTGCTTTTGGCACCTATACTCTACTAGAAGAAGCTAAGTATTGGTGGAAGAGCACTCGCCAATGCTTGGAGGCTGAAGGTCAAACTGTGACTTGGGAAACCTTCAAGGTTTTCCATAGAGAAGCTGACCTCCCTGTATATTAGTGAGATTGTTAGATTACATGGTGTACCGTCTAGCATAATATCTGATAAAGATCCTAGATTCACCTCTAGATTTTGGGAGAGTCTGAACAAAGCCTTGGGAACCAAGCTTAGACTAAGTTCAGCCTATCACCCTCAAATCGATGATCAGACTTAACGGACCATTCAGTCTCTAGAGGACCTTTTGAGGGCGTGTGTATTAGAACAAAAGGGTAGTTGGGAGAGTTTTCTACTGTTGATAGAGTTCACCTATAACAATAATTTTCATTCTACCATTGGCATGACTCCCTACGAATCTCTGTATGGTAGAAGGTGTAGGACACCCTTGTGTTGGCTAGAACCCGGAGAGAACTTTACATTAGGTCCTGAGGTGGTACAATGAACCACTGAGAAGGTCAAGTTGATCCAAGAGAAAATGAGAACTGCTCAGAATAGGCAGAAGAGTTATTAGGACAAGGGGAGGAAAGACCTAGAATTCGAGGTTGGTGATTATATATTCTTGAGAGTCACTCCGTGGACTGGGCTTGGTCGAGCTTGAAATCCCGAAAACTCACACCTTGTTTTATTGATCCTTTCCAAATTCTCAATAGAGTCGGCCCTGTGGCATATCAAATTGCATTACTGTCGTCCCTTTCTAACCTCCACAATGTCTTTCATGTGTCGCAACTCCATAAATATATCCATGATCATTCTCATGTAGTCGAAATAGATGACTTGGAAGTAAAGGAAAATTTAACAAATGAAACATTGCCTTTGAGGATCGAAGATCGGGGAACAAAACACTTAAGAGGGAAAGAGATTATGTTGGTCAAGGTGATCTGGGGAGGTGCATCAGGAGAGAATGCAACATGGGAACTAGAGTATCAGATGCGAGAAGCCTATCCATCTTTGTTTGAGTCAGATAAATTTTGGGGAAGAAATTTCTAAAAGGGTGAGAGAGTTGTAATGCATTGAAATTTCTGTTAGTATATGAATGTCTTAGAGACAATCTTTTCATTAGATTAGGACGTACATGTACTTTTCATATTGTCATGAATAAATTATAAGCACTCTTTATCTTGTTTCATATTTTGTCTCGATATCATTATTAATATATGAGTAACTGGATAAAACCCTTGGAATATAATAGGTATCTCTTGAGTATCAGTGATGGGATCACGATCATGAGGATTCAAGGATACCAGATGTCTACTCCTAAATTTTAAGTTCCTAGTCTAGAGACACTGAGAATGGGGATCAGTGATTTCGGGTAAGACTAGTACGACTTAACTACTTGTATGCAGATACAAGGTAAAGACCTCATGAGCTACAGACATGGAGATGTCTTAGCTAAAGTCGTGGGTGGACCTATAAGGGTATAACTCGCACTGAACGGACCCACAAAGAGACTCTATGAGGAAATCTCACAAATAGTATCATTAGAGTAGTATCTTATTATTTGGGTGTGTCTTTCCTTAGACCAGAAGTTTTCACCTAGACTGTGTTCTAGAAGACATGCTTTGATTGTGTACCTCATCTGCCTGAAACATGGAGACACATAGGTATACCTTTGGGCATGTCCTGAAAGAACACGAGTCTAGGGTGACTAACTGAAGGAATTTGTCAAATCTCTGTGAGAGATTAGGTTATCTGTAAACCGGAGAAATCGGGATTTTAGTTGAAATGTTGTGTGAATTATCCTTGTTCAACTGCTTGGTGTGGATGTTAGGTTATGTCAAATTTGTTTGATCTGTATTGAAATTGTGTGATTTCAAGTTTGACCCAAACCCTGTTTTGATAAAATCACAATTCCAGATTGGGTAACCGTTGGATCGCCTTCAAATTTTAAAACTAGGCTCCTAACCCACATATGTAAATTTTGACAGTTGGGACTTGCGAAATAACATCTAAAGTGTAAGATATTAACTTTTCAAAGAAACGGTGAAATTTCTAAAATTGGGTCACCTCGCCCAAGCGAGCAAAAATTCGCCTGGGCTAGTAAACTGGACTATAAATTTACACAACAGTGTAAAAGCATGAAATTTCAGCCTCCTTCTTCCCCAAACAGCCACCCAAGTTCCCCACCCTTCTCCTCTACCACCCACGACCACCAGTGACCACCACGAGCCACCATCGCTTGCCATCAGACCACCGCAGGAGATGAACACTTTAATCGAAGCGAAATCTTCAAAACTCAACTCAAGGATTTGGTAGAGAACAAATCCTCTAATCCTCCTTTCTTGATTTTTTCGAGGTAATCGTGGTTTCTTTGCCTTCTCCTAGCTAGTTTGAAGCATCTCTTGGTATCTCTTGTGATCTGGATACTGTTATTAGGTGTTTTTACACTTCCTTTGAAAAATATTTGAAAATAAGACGTTGTAAAAGTTTTTTTTTTTTTATAAAATTGATGTCATTTTTGCGACTTTCGTTGAGCCCGTGTCACATTGGTGTGATCACAATTTCAAAATGATGTCATTTTAATGTGGACTTCCAAAACACCATTTTAACCCCTTTTTAAATTTGAATGGGTATTTGACCCCGAATGTTAATATTAACCTTGTCTTTAAAATCTATACTAAATTATCTTCGATTGGTATATAGAGCTTTACGTTTGAGCCAAAGCACGTGAACTTGAGAGATCTCAAAACAACGCTACAAGAAGCTAATAAAGGGATATAGATAGGTAATGAGAGTTTATTGTTGGTTACAAATTTTGATACCATAGTTGGGGGTCAGGGAACCCAATCATGGAGATGTATGCATGTCCTTGTTGTGTGCTGATTTTCAAGAAAAACTGTGTTTTAACTAATGGGATGCAATGAATTTGTTATTGATGAATAAAACTGTGAATGATGTTGTTGTTATAATGATTGAATTTTTGGGAAAAGTCTAAATTACAAAGGAGACTCTGCCCAAAATTTTATAATATGTTTTCTTATTTAATTCTTTATTAAATTTTAAATAGGCATAAGAGTTTATTTTCTATATTGTAGTCCTCCTCTTTAATTTAGAATTTTCCTAAAATACCAGTCTTATGGTATTATGGATTGTGAATGAATGAGGTTATGTTGTCTGAAGACCTGAAGAATGTGAATCTCATGCATATGTTATATGTATATATGTGGAATGCGATTGCTTGTTATGTTAATAATATTGAAATAAGATGATATTGATGTTTATGATGATGATATTGAAATGAAATGATGTTGATGATAATGAGATTGAGATGCTATTGATGTTGATGATGTTGAAATGAAATAATGTTGATGTGGTTGATGATGTTGAAATGAGATAATATTGATATAATTGATAATATTGAAATGAAATGATGTTGATGACATTGAGATGATATTGATGTTAATCATGACATTGAGATAAGATGATGTTGATGTTGATCATGACATTAATGAGAGATAATGTTGATGTTGACAATGCCATTGTATGCTGCGTATGTACATGGGGGGTGCATGACTTATTGGAATTCCCTTGAGACTCTGGCTGATCACCATGGGGCTAAATAACCAGTGCACGACAGGGTAACCCCAACAATCTACTGAATCATTTTCCTAAGTGAGAGACTATTTCTAGAGTGAATGGTACCACATTGCATTTGAGAGTTGAGTCAAGTGCATGCATCATTCTGAGCATAATTGATATGAACTGTGAAAAAGTTGATGACAAGTTTGTTAGCTTATGTTGAACTGATTGATTATTGAGAGTGATTGTGATTATTATCATTATTGTTTTCTTGCTAATCATTGTCATCTGATATTTGTTAATCTTGTATAAGAAACTCACCATTGCAATTTGTAACGACCTAAAATTATTCTATATGGTATATTTTTATTAGGGTTTAATTTTAAGAAGCGTATATTAGTAAATATTCTAAAATGTATAAATTATAGAAGTTATTAAACTAATATATATTATATGTAGCCACAGTCCTTTGTTACATAAGTCATTTCTAAACAAGTACAGGATTTTTCATACACCAACCTAGTTCATATTTTCATTCCTACACCATCACCAATCCAGGGCATTAAGGAAACTGACCACTATTGTCATCTAAAAAAATGAAACAAATCTAGTGAGAAATAAAATTTCTCATTAGGCCTCTCAGTAGGCAAAACTAAATCACCAAACATGTTAGTAACTTACTTATCAATATAAATGAATCCATACAATAAATAATTATGCAAACTACATGTATGCATGAAATGAATTTTTTCCAGGGTGCACATGACCTCTACATATCGTACTGTATGTAGCTACACCTCGTGCTAGATATAGACGTTGCGGCCGTCTACGCAAACATGCATGATTAATTCCATGTATTTGCACCTGGTCCCTATATCTCGTACTGGATGTAGTATCAGATTCTGTTTCACAAATCTCGTACTGGACTTGGAAACATGAATTAACATATCATCACATTCAAATCCATCCATAATAAAATCCATGAGCAAATACATACAACCTCATGGAAAATAATTTCATCATAACATCATATGTACCACAAGTATGGTCAAACTACCATACCTTATTTAAGTAAGATCATTACCAACTTAGGCATGACCATTGAGTATCCTCAAACTACAGAAAAATCATGTTAGTAATCTAACTAATAACCACAATATATCTTTCAAATAATTTCTAATTCCTTTAAACCTTCACAAGAAAAAATTATAACCTAGCATGCATCTTAATCTCCTTTCACCTACCACCTTACTACTTCATCCTCAAAATTTAATCACTCAAGCATTTGAACCATTTAACTACATATCATTCAACCTCTACTTCTAGAAATTAATTCAAAATAGTCTCATATTGAAAATATGAACAAACAATCCAAATGTCATCAAAATCACTTCCAAAGATCATCAAATGTAACTCCAAACATCACTAATATTTCAGCCTATAAATCATCACCTATCCTATGGTTTAAATCAACATTTTCACATCATAAAATACCTTCAAATAACATAAAATTACAGCCTAAATAATAACCATAAATTTGTACATTTAAACATGTAAATTAGTCCAAATAATTTCTTAACTAGAGATTGAAGCCTAGCCTACCTTATGTAAATTTGTGTCCAAATCTTCCAAGTATGTGGCTGCACACTTAAAATATTTGAAGGAAGGAAGTCTTAGGATAGTGTATAGAAGAAAATACAAGTATATGAGATTATAGAAGTGGGGTTATGTTTTAAGCAAATAAGGAAGCGAGGAAGTGAACAAAATAAAATACAAAGGAAAGCAATTTGGCCGTGAGTCTTAGGTGCTATTCTTATGTGCATAATTTTTGTGGTGCTATAATCTATTTATACTAATTGATTTAGTTAGGATGGAAATGAACTGGTTAGAAAGAAACTTAGTTAGTAGTTAATTAAGTTGTAGGTTGACTAAGTCATTATAGACTAAATTTGTCCAAATTTGGGCTGAAGATTTGATTCCTTGGGCCAAAATTTTAGGAGTTACAAGTTGTGCCCAAACCAAATTGTCCAAAAGGCTAGAAACACTCAACCAAATGGGGTTCGTTCATTGTTTATTATGTACCAATATATTAGCCCATAAATTCTCATCTTTTATTATGTTAAACTAGACTTCCTAATCTTTCTAACAAGGTATCACATGTCTTGTTTGGAGTTATAAAACTCTAGCTATAACATTTTTAATCTAGACTCCAAAACTGCCAACAAGCTGAAAATTTCCACACTAACATCTCTTAATGTTTTAGTGACTGCAAGCAGTACACAAACGAGATTTTTTTGAAATTTTTACATGTTATAGTAGACATATAAATCTTTAATTCCTTATATCATACACCTAATTTGAATAAGAATTGAGAGAGAAATAATTTGTTTACTACGGGTGGTAGATGTTTTTGAGTGTGGACAGTTTTGAATAACTTGTGCTCAAATAAATTCTATCATATTCTTCTTGTATCCAATCACCATCACGCTTCCGTAATTCAATCATAAATATAAACTCAAGATATAATTTTGAGAATGTTACACAATTTTGTACCGTGTGGTTGGTGTCTGTGATGATCGCGAACGCTTGTTCATGGGAGCAAAAGAGTAACAGTATGTGATGTTTATCAACTCTTTCTTAGTTGGTTCATTGATTCTTTTTGGTTGAGCATGTATATTCCATACTTAAATACATGTAAAAACTAAACTAAGTTTTGACATATGAATGACATATAGTGCTTCAATTTATATATATATATATATATATGTATATTTATTTATTTACGTATTTGTGCGATGACTGGTGAGTGTAGTATCACGAAAAATTTACGATCATTTTTATAATTAAATTAATGAAATTTTCATTTAAAATTTGAAAATGATAATTTTAGAGTAGTGATATCGTAGCGACAAGACGAGTTATTACACTAAGAATGAGAGAAGTCTAAATGACTCAAGTTGAAGTTTTTTTAATTGTTTTTTATATAACTAAATAAAAAAGTACTAAGCATAATTTAATAAGAGTTGATGAGAGAAATTAGAAGATAATGATTAGTTAAAACAGTGAAAAATAAATAAATCAAAAGTTAAGAGTATCATTTCCCCCATGATCTAAAAAAGAGAGAGTTAAGAGTATAATATATAAATAATTTGACAACGCATGAAATTGAAGTTTGAAAAGAAATTACCATAGTGGCCTGTTTCCGATATGCAAGATCAAGAATTTAATATAGAATGATCGATACATAGAGGGGAATTATATAGTACAAAAAGACAATAAAAAATAGGAATTAGTAATTTTGTTGATTTGACAAAATAGTATAATAAAAGAGAGTGTCAACTCTTGAAATTATATTTCAATATATATAATATTCCAATAGATATATGTATATACTTTTAATATCAAGTCTTATTTGAAAAAACCCATATGTGATATGATTTAATAAAAAAAGAGTGATAAAAAATAGTAAGGGTTAATAAAGAAAAATATTATATAATGTTGGATGATAGTTTTGACTATTTCTTATTGTATGTTTGGATGAGCGCTTATACTACGGCTTGAATTTGAAAATAAATATTTCACTGTTGAATATGAAGGCCTTCACCTTCTTTGCCTGGAATGTGGGCGTTTTGGGTACCATATAGACCGCAGTCCTCACCCTAAGGAATTTGCCAAGGATAAGAAAAATATTTTGAATGAAATTGATTTTATAAAATTGATTTTGATTTATAAGTTATTTAATATAATTTTTTATCCAATTTGAAAGTTAATTAAAGTTAATTTAAATTTAAAATTAATTCTAAATTCATAATTAATTTTAAAATTATTTTAAATGTAAAATCAAATATGTAAAAATTAATTTATAACTAATTTTATACTAACGTTAATTCTTTAACGTGACGGAATCATGAGAAGATATGAGAAAGTTCCAATGTAATTTCTCTTTAATGGGAGAGGAAGAATATTGATGTAAGATTACTCCGGAATAATAATAAAAACGATTACTCTTGTCCCCCCCCCCCCCCTCTTCTAAAATCTTCTTCCTTCAACGTGATTCTAAAGTCACCCATATAAAGTACAAGTAGTACAAAAAAGGAGCTAATCGGACCTCTTGTTGGGTGCATTTGTTTGGGTTGAAAAACAATTAAGGGTCAAAATTTAAACAACGAAAAAGACAAAACAGGTGTAAATTCCAATGAAGTATGTAAACTCGTTGTCCTTTCTCATATTTGCATGCACCATTGTCCCATATGAGACCCTTCTTTACCAACCCAACAAATAAAATTAACCAGAGGCATAAATTTGGTTCACAAGTCAACTTGTGTGTCAAGTTAAACACAGAGTGCTACTCTGACATTGCTCATATTAATAAAAAGACAAAAATACCCTGACATTGTCGAGTTGGGACACTAGTTTATCTACATGCACAAGTCAACAATGTTTCCCACTACTAGAAAAATCACTTTTAACATCGGTTTTTTTGGACATTCAACATCGGTTTTTTACCGATGTTGAATCAAGCGATGTTGAAAGTATCAACGTTAACATCGGTTTTTGAAAACCGATGTTAACATAATTGCACAACATCGATTTTCTTAAATAACCGATGTTAAATAATTTGAAATTAATGAAAAAAAATTAAAATATGCATATTCAACATCGGTTTTTTGTAAAAACCGATGTTATGAAGCACAACATCGATTTTTTTGTAGAAACCGATGTTATGAAGCACAACATCGATTTTTTTGTAGAAACCGATGTTGAATATACATAACAACATCGCTTTTCACAAAAAAACCGATGTTAAATTTATATATCAACATCGGTTTTTAAGAAAACCGATGTAAAAAAGGATATTTCTACATCGGTTATATCAAAACCCGATGTGAGAAATACACATTCTACATCGGTTTTTCATAAAAACCGATGTTGTATAGTCCCTTTCTACATCGTTGATTACATAACCGATTTAGTATATCATTTTTATAAAAAAAATATGACCTATTCTCTTTATTTCTATTCTTTTAATTTTAAAAGACACATGAAAAGCCTAAACAAATAGAGTTCAAGCTTATATGGAATTGGAACAAAATACCATTCACAATAATTAATTACATATTGAATAAAAATGTCAAAATTAATTAAAGCAGAAAAGTTACATTAAAAGGCATGGAGATAACAAACATCACATTCAAAGAAAAGCATAAATAATAATAATAATAATAATAATAATAATAATAATAATAATAAAGGTCAATAGCCAATGATATACTTGATTAAACACAAGAATTTACATCAAGTATTAAATAATTTGAATTTACTGGCTTACCTGTATTTGTTCATTATTTCTAACTATAATGTCCTTTATCAACGGGCTCAAGAGGCATAGGAGTGCACCATGATTATAGCGAATTTGATCTGCAAGAACCTCTGATACTCTTAATGATTCAGAACTTGCTATAAAAGAGAACAAACTCTAAAATATTAACAAGTCAATTTATTCTACACATTAACAAATTTAAGGACATGGCATGGCGACGAATTTCAAAGTAATCACGAAAACAAGAAGTGTCTCTCAATTCTTGGAAGCAAATTTCAGAGTAATCGTGATGACAAAAATATCAATACTAGCTTATAAGGTAAAAATATTCAAATTGACCATCACTAAGCAAATACTTTAAACTTTGAGAAAAAGAGCTAAAACAAACAAAAAATGAAATTAGAAGCCAAGTTGTATTATTTGTGATGAGCAAATAGAAATTTACCTTTGGCATGACAACCCATTGACCAGAAAAAATGAAATTCAAGTTGGATTGATCCTGTAGCATGCAGTACATGATTGCTATATGAGTAACAGTAACATGGCAGACAAGCACTCTACAACAATAAGGACCTAACCTTTTTTCCCACTTATTAGATAAAAACATGATGGTGAGATTGGACCCATAGTTATCAATCCCGGATAGCGGAGCGGAGTGGCCGTCCTCAAAACTGGGATAGCGGGATAGCGGTAACGGGATGACCGCTATTCTAATGTTTATATATATATATATATTAAAAAATTTATAATATAAATATATAAGCTGAAAAAGAGAAATATAACTAAAATTCATGCAAATTTTTAAAGGTGTTAAGCTGTATGACATATATATATATATATATATATATATATATATATATATAAACATGTTTCATTATCATTCATTTATACATATTTAGAGTTGAGTATACAAGTTAATTTTAATCATCTCAATTTGAGGCTGTCATGGGGCAGATAAGACTTAATTAGGGATGACAAATGTAATGATGGAATGAATTTTGGATTAGATTAGGAATTAATGCACTCAAATCATGTTAATTTCAATATAGGATATCTGAAAGTCCAAATGACCCTTCAAATAAAGAAAAAAAATGTCTCTCAAGAAAAAAATTCTAAATCCATTAATTTAGGACAAAATGTGCAAAAAAAATTAAACATTTCAAATTAGAAATGAAAACAAATTTTATACTTATAAAAAAAAAAGAAAACGAAATAAAAAAAGAAACAAACATAAGATTAATAAAAAGACAAAAAAAAAGAAACAAACAGAAAACGAAATAAAAAAAGAAAAAGAAAATAAAAAGACAAAAAAATAAAATAAAAAAAGAAACAAACAGAAAATAGAAATTATTCTTAATAAAAAAAATTGAGACAATAAAATCTTGACACTAAATAAATCAATGATAAAGCACTTACTTTGGTTCAACACATAGAGAGTAAAATAAATATGGAAATACTCAAAAACTGGAAAGAATACAATTATTGAATAAAAAGTATATTGGAAACAATATATTAAAGAAAGAAAAAAAAGAGGATCAAATAACAAGATAATACCCACTATCCAATACACCTTAACGGTTAAATTCCTATACTATTTTATTATTATAATATAAGTAATAACAATGACTACATGTTTCTAGTAAAGCATAGTTAACAATATTATAATATAATATATATAAAGAGCAGCCAGGTTAATTTGGAGAACTTCTATTCCTGCAAACTACAAATTGTTTATATTTGCAAATTCGGAAACTAGTGCTTTGTCACTAGCCATATATTATAATGTTATTTAAACAATAACAATTGCGGCAAGCTGTAAACCAGTAACTAGAAAGAGCTACTTTGTTAGCATTGAAAGAATACTCAAACGAATATAAAATATTTTACATAAAATACTATGTAAACCAGTAACCAGTAACCGTATGCATACCAATTGCAAAAAATGGTGCTTGGACCTTGACACCAACATAGTCCCCCTGCAAACCGCACTTGCAAGGATGTGTTGATCTTCACGAACACTGGTCCTACCAACACAAGCATGGACCTTGGCACCAAGATAGAACCAGTTATCAATGACAAATAATAACAACATTATGAATCAAAACAGAGAGTGCAGTAGGTATTCAAGATTCTTAAGAGGCATATAATTTGATTGTAAATTAATCTCAGATTTGATGCAGAGCTAAACAATAGAAACTAAAGTTCTCAAACAAGAACTAAAATTATCGCACAAAGATTGCTTCAAATGCAACCTTTCCAACAATTAATAAGGCACTACAATGAAGTCAAATTCCAAGTAATGTAATGTAACACCTAACCACTGCTATATAAAAAAGGAAACTGTACACATAAAAGGGAGAAATACAGAGAAATAAAGCATAAAAACCAATAGTGAACTCGGGTACAGCGTGGGGCTTGGGAAGGAGGAAGAGGTTGGGCTAGCATGGTGTTCCTCCAATCTTACTCGCGTCGGGTCTCTTGCATCCCTGTACATCAATAATTATTCAAGCTTACTTAGATCAGGACACCAAAAACAAACAGTGACCATGACTGAAAGTAGATCTGAGAAATTGAGGGGAACCTGAACCTTTCGATAACTGGTGCCATCTTCTTCCACGATCAAAGCAGCTTCGGCGCATAGAGCTTTCAGGACCCCAAAAACAAACAGTGACCATGACTGAAAGTAGATCTGAGATCCACTTCTCCTCTTCCTCGCTGCGGCGCCTTGGCCCCAACCTTGGCCCCTGTCACCTCCGCGCCCTTGCCCGTCGAAGTCGCATCTGAAACCACCACGGTGGCCGCCACGTTCGCCACCTCGGCTCTGTGCCGTTACGGTTTCTAAGAGAGAAAAGAGAGTGCGAGAGAGCGACAATGAAATAAGAATGAGAGTGAGAGTGACTGAGTGAGAGAAAACGGGGAGTACAAAATGATTTTTTTCAAAACCCAACATCGGTTATTAAAAAACCGATGTTAACGTGACGATATTAACATCGGTTCTTCATATAACCGATGTTAATATCGTCACGTTAACATCGGTTTTTTAATAATCGATGTAATATTACCACGTTAACATCGGTTATTTTAAAAAACCGATGTTAACAAAATTAATTTATTTACAAAAATGCCACCGCATTTTTGTTAACATTGGTTTTGTAGAAAACCGATGTAGAAGAAGCGATGTTGAAAGCATTATTTTTAGTAGTGTCCTTTCCTAACAACACAACATTCAAATCACAAAAACTTAACACCCCACAATATATATATCTCTCTCTCTCTACATGCACACCAAAAAACATTGACTAAGTAAACTCTTCTAATTAAGTTCAAGGTCTTCAAAAACATTCCACAATACAACAACCATGTTCATAATCATGCTTTTGTTGCTCTCTAACTTGATGATCCAACTACAAAGTGGTGCAAGCACTGTGGTTGATCATAACACTTTCTCCTTTGTTACTTTCACTCCTGAGAGTTGCACCAATGGTGAGTTGCTTTGCATGGGTTCAGCCACCGCTGGAAATGGGTATTTGAGTCTCAACCCAGAGCCACAACAAATTGGCAATTCAAGTTTATCATTGTCTAATACAACAAACAGTGTTGGAAGGGTTTTGTACCCTCATCCTGTGAAGGTTTGGCTTGCAATTATCTCCACCACATTCACTGTTAGGATCACTCCCTTTTCAGAAAATTCAACCAACGCTGGTGATGGAATGCCATTAGTGTTTGCACAAGATAATAGGCCCTCACCAAATGGCTCTTATCTTGGCATGTTTGATCAGTCTACACAAGGTAAACGTACATACTATTTTAATTTGTTGTATGAAATATCTGGTTTCAAAGTTTTCTGTTTCTGGCCACATATCACCCTATGTATTGGATAAGTCAAAAGATTTTTTTTATCAGAATCTTGATGGGTGATGCAAGTCACACCCATTTGATGTGGCCACACATCATACAAGTCAAAGAATAGGAGAGGAGTTCCATAGAAAACACTCATTGATTATAATTTATAAAAGATCATGAATGTGTTACAACTTCTAAGAAAGATATGATTAACTAATATCTGTAACGAAAATAAACCCACTATTATGTTGATATCTAAAGCCTCTAAAATAAGGGACATGATTTAAAAGAAAAAAAAAACAAATTACTGGTTTTGTCTAAAAAAATTAGAAGAGTTGGAAAAGAATAACATGTTTTTATTGTTTTATTATATAAAAAGGAAACGAGGTAAAAATTGTGTAAGCTTGTGTTTTTTTCTTGGTGTGTAACACTATTTCTGGATTTTGAGTTTTTTTTTTTTTTTGGTCTGCTGGATTTTGAATTTGTGAGTTATACATATATTGCAACTGCACACATATGGTCAAATGATTAAACAAGTAAGAGCATTCCGAAAACCAACTAAAAGCATAGCGTAAGCTTCTTTTTATTTTTTTTCCAAATCCAAAATTTCAACTAGTGATTACTCATGACCAAAATTAAGATTTGTTTTAATATTTTGCGTTGGTTTGTTTCAATGTGTTTAATACTTCAGCAAGATGCATACTATCCCTATGATTCTGTGAATGAAATTTTTTAGGTTGTCATGACCCTGTGACTCTTCATTCATTAATTTTGCTGGAAACAAAACAAAAAACATTTTAGTCTAATGTCTAAACTGAAAATGATGTTGTGTAGGAGGGGGTTTTCAACAAATAGCTCTGGAGATGGACACTTTCACGAATGAATTTGATCTAGATGGAAACCACATTGGAATAGTCACAACAAGCATAACAAATCCACTTGCATCTGAGAGTCTCAATAGCTCTGGCATTGACCTCAAAAGTGGAAGAGACATTGAGGTCAAAGTTGACTATGATGGATGGAGTAAAATGATTTTTGTCTCTGTGGGATACACTGAGAGCCAATTGAAGAGTGTCCTTAACCATTCAATTAACCTACCGGACATAGTTCCAAGCTCCATTTATGTAGGATTCACAGCCTCCACAGGCAACAAAACTTTTCCTGAAAGCCACCAAGTCCTCAATTGGGTATTCACATCAGTGCCACTGCCTATTCTTTCTGTTGAACACACTAAAGTTGGCACCATCAAGACCATATTTGTAGTTGTCATGGTATGCTTATTTCCTTGCATTTGGATAGCTGCTTCTTTGAGGAGAAGATATGTAAGGGCTAAAAAGAAAGGGGATATAGAAAGCCTAACAAAGAAGGCTGCAGATATCCCCAAGGTGTTCACTTATAAGCAACTATCAAGGGCAACATGCAACTTCAACCAGGAAAATCTTTTGGGAAAAGGTGCATTTGGTAGTGTTTATAGAGGCATCATATTAGACTCTGGAAAAACTGTAGCAGTAAAGAAGATTTCAGCAACTTCTAAGCAAGGTATGTTTTGGTAAATACCACACCTCAAGAAAAGATACTACTAACAGCAATAGATAATGTTACCATTTAAAAGACTGAGAAAGTGTTTTAGTGATGTGTCATTATTTAAGGTTGGAGGGCAAGTGTGAGAAAGAAGTCCCACATAGGTTAGGAATGGTCAAATTGAGCAACATATAAATGATAGGGACCTACAAACTGTCTTTAGCCCTTAAGATTTTGGGTTGAAAGTGATGTCAAGTTCATTTGTGTGGCTGGCTCGTGGTTCATTGATAGGGGTCTCCCTTTGAATTTGGAACAAGTGAGTTAAATCCATTTTGGGAAACTAACCAAAAACTATATGCATGGATATGGATTCCATGATTTTGAACCTACTTAAAGTAGTTGCACCTTATTTGTTACACCTTCCATAATCTCCCTATGATTTTGGTTTTCTTCTATTCTTGACCATTTTGTTTTCCCTTGTTTCTTTGGTTGTGTACACAGGTGAAAGAGAGTTCTTAGCTGAAATATGTACCATAGGGCGTCTTAGGCACAAAAACTTAGTGAAGCTCCAAGGCTGGTGCAGCGAAGGTGAGAATCTTCTCTTAGTTTATGATTACATGCAAAATGGAAGCCTTGATCACTTCATAGGCAAGGGCAGTCTGAACTGGCAAACCAGGCACAAGATATTGACAGGATTGGCATCAGCATTACTTTACCTTCATGAAGAGTGTGGAAACCCTTTTGTTCACAGAGATGTTAAGCCTAACAATGTCATGCTGGACTCTAATCACAATGCTCATTTAGGAGATTTTGAACTAGCAAGATTACTCAAAAATGAAGGTTCAGTGACTACAAATCTAAATGGAACTCTAGGATATTTGGCTCCTGAACTAAGCTTTACCGGGAGAGCTACACCTGATTCCGATGTGTATAGCTTTGGCATGGTAGTTCTTGAAGTCATATGTGGGAAAAGGTTAAACTGGCTTAAGCAAGGGAATAGTTTTGTAGACTCCGTATGGAATTTGCATGCTCAAAATGCATTGCTTGAGTGTGTTGACCAACGACTAGAGAACAAATTTGATGAGGAAGAAGCAAAAAGGGCATTGATGGTTGGTTTGGCTTGTTTGCATCCTGATTCCATGTTCAGGCCAAGGATGAGAAAAGCGGTGAACATTTTTCAGAGCCTAAATGAACCTTTAATGGAATTACCTGGAGTGAGGCCAACTGGAGTTTATGTATCAGTTTCTTCTAGTTCATCATCAGCCTCCAACTCTAGCTCTAGAGGTGAGTTACGATCCAATCATCCATGAAATCATCGAATGGAAAATTCAATTATGTGTGAAGTATGATTAGCAGTAACATCATTTTCACTACATGCCAATGATCATTGTCTATGATTACTGTTGCGAATCCAGCAAGTATATCATTCGTTCAAGTAATAAAGTGATAAGGGAGTTGTCGTTCCCACGAGAATTGATGCACTAATTATATTGTAACTTAAATCTATAAGTTGGATAGATAAATGTTTCGTAAAAGTATGGTTTGATTGTTTGAGTGAATAAAAGTAAAGACAAATATTAAAAACATAAACATAAGCTATGAACGATTAAGCGAAGTTTTGACAATATAAAGAAAGCGTAGTCAGAGCACCCACACTCGATGATCCCTTCCAATGGTTTCATGTTGTTTACTACATTCGATTATCCAAGTTACTCAGCGGTTGTGTTCATCACATATTAGTTACTCACCAATTCCTCAATGAAATAACTCTTTAACCCACTTGAAAGTTCTAATCCCTGAGTCACCTTCCTAGGGTTAAACATTAAGCAAACACTAGAATAAGTTACAAGCATACATCCCTACTCTTAGGTAATGTAAAGCAAGTCACTACACTTAGTTCCAAGACTAGAACCCCAATATTCCTATTGTAAACACTAACTCTTAACTCTTAACTAGATTGATCAAGTCCAAGGAAGAGATATACACCATTCAAGCAAAGTGTAGCAAAATAATTTTAGATAAAGGAATAATAACATTCAATACATTCCAATGAAAGTTTACATCAAGTGCTTGGCCCTAGTCACAAATAGAACTAGCCAAACCTATTAATGGTTGGCAATGAGCTAACAAAAAGAAACATGCCCAGCTGAAGTACAAAGGAGAAAAAGATGGAGAAGGGTCTCCACTTGAGCCTTCAACTCCCAAGCCCTAGTTAAGCTCTCCAAGCTTTCTTCAACCCTTTTCTAAGTGATTTTCGTGCCACTAAAAGTGCCTTCAATGTTGAGGGTTTGAGTATTTAAATGGGGAAAGGTGAAACTCCAAGTTTGCCCTCAACAACTTTTAAAATTACGCAGACAGTTAATTCCCACGCTGATGGCGTGGATTCATGCTGATGGCGCCACCTGGTAGAGACAATTGGCCTATTTCCTTCATTAGTGGCGCTAGTAGTGCCAACTTCACGCTGACGGCGTGAGTTGGCAGAGGAACTGGCGCTAGAGGCGCGAGGTTCACGCTAGTGGCGTGAATTGCATGGACAGTTCCTCCATTTTGAGCATTTGGCGCGGATGGCGTGGATATCAGCGCTAGTAGCGCGAATTGGCCGCAAGCATCACTTGAATTTTGGATTTTCACGCTGACAGCGTGGCTATGGCGTTGGTGGCGTGAATTGCTCTGAGTCAAGCAAATTTGAATTGATGTAATCCTGCTATAAAAATCTCTAAATTTAGCTGAAAACATGGAAACAAAGGAATAATCACAATTCATGGCATTTATGGACAATTATCAGTGATTTATGATTGATTCCTTGCTTCTATTGGCTTGGAAAGCACTATATGCTAGGAGCATATCAATTACTTACCGGCAAGGTTTTTGGAGTCTCTGTGAACGAAATTTAAGCTGTATTTGTCCATAATTTTCCAGATTATCAAAGATCGAGGCGAAACCACAACCTTGACTGTGACTGCCATCCACCACCAAGTAGTGAATTAGGGAAGATAATTATCATTTTTTTATTTCCTAAATTCAATTTGAATACATTGACTATTCTATTAAAGACAAAACAAGATTCTTTAGAAAGAGTTACAAGTAGGAAAAATATTTTCATAGAAACAAATTTGAATTGTGTATAATCTGCATTTGCAGTGCCATTGACATCCATGTCTATGTATGAGGCATCTTGAGTTTGAGTTTTTACTTGATGTATAAAGTTGATAGAGTTTTGACTTGATTACTTTTAGTGCTCAAAATTTCACTAAAATCTAATGTTATCCCCCTTCATTCTGATTCAATTTTATTTACTTCCTAGATTTTCTCTTCCTATATGCTTCTGTTGGTTTTAATTATGGAAGAGAATGAATACAACAGAGAGTGTGATGGAAGAGGATATCTTTATTGAATTCAAAACATACATATATAGGCTGAAAAAATAACTAGCTACTGAAAATATAACTTACCACTAAGATTTTGCCCTTTAATCAAGGCACTATCCATAACAAACTGAACAACCTCCTAAAACTATGCAAAACAGACTTTGACTTATTTAAAATAAAATAAATGGATAATTTCATCGTAACGACAATTCTAAAAGCAACTGCTAACACTCCTCCTTGCTTTAGATACTGCAAACTCCAATCTTCTGCCTTAAAAACTCAAACTTGCTAACAGGAAGTGGTTTTGTAAACAAATCTGCTAGTTGATCTTCGGACTTGCAATAGACTAAAGTCACTTCTCCATTTTGTTGTGGAGTGTAGGGAGTAGTTAACTGATGCTCAATGTCAGCTTCCTCACAAAACTGGTTGAAGTTTTCTAAGGTGTACTCCTTGCCATTATCAGATCTTAGAATTTGAATTTGTTTGCCACTTTGATTTTCTACTAATTTTTTGAACTTCCAAAATGCTCCAGCCACTTCTAATTTGAATTTTAAGAAAAAAATCCAACACATTCTTGTGAAATCATCAATAAAGGCAACATAATATCGATTACCTGCTAATGAAGGAGTTTTTTTAGGTCCAGATATATCTGTGTGGACTAACTGCAGCTTAAGAGTGCTCTTTTTGTTGTCCTCAGAAATGACTTCTTTTTTTGCTTTCCGAATAGACAAGCCTTGCATATTGGTATGTGATCATCAAGTTCTGGAAAATCAGCTGTCATTCTCTTGGACTTCATTTGCAGCAACCCTTGGTGGTGATAATGCCCGAGCCTTTTGTGCCAAATTTCTGTGATGCTTTCTTTGATTGGAAAAGCAGCTTGCTCTTCCTCCAACTGATTTAGAGCAAAACTTTTACCTTTCATTTTTACTTTAAAGGTATCCTGATTAGCTGCATCTCTGATCAGGCAAAAATTGTCTTCAAAAATAACTTTGAAGCCTCTTTCAATCAATTGGCCAACACTCAACAGATTTTGTTGAATTTTGGGTACAAAAAGGACATCAGGAATAAACTTTGTACCTGAGCTATTTGTTATTGCAACAGTCCCCTTTCCTTTGACTGAAATATAATCACCATTGCCTATTTTGACTTTGGTGATGTTGGTTGGCTTTAAATCTTTGAAAAGCTCCATGTCATTGGTCATATGATTTGTGCAACCAATGTCAATCAGCCAACTCTCACTCTCTTCGCTGCTTGCAAAACACCTGGCCACAAAGAGTTGATCCACTTCCTCCTCTTAATCAACGACCTTAGCTTCTTCCTCTTGATACTGATTTTTGCTCTTGCATATGATTGCTTCATGTCCCATTTGATTGCACTTGATGCATTTAGCATCAGGTCTCTGCCAACATCTGAATAGAGGGTGACCCATTTTGCCACAATGCTGACAAGGTGGGTAACTTTTCTTTTCACCCTTTCCTTTGTTGTAATTAGTTGCACTGCTCTGACGGTTGCCTGGATGATTCTTCTTATAGTTTTTAGCTTGTTGACTCTTGGCTAGAAGAGCACCTTCAACAACATGATCTTTCCTCATCAATCTTCTCTACTCTTGGGTTTGAAGAGCATGTAGCACTTCTGCAAAAGTAATTTTAGATAGATCTTTTGTGTTCTCCAACGAAGCAATAGATGCTTTGTACCTCTCTGGCACTGTTACCAGAATTTTCTTAACAATTCTGAAATCTGCAAAATTACCGCCCAGTAACTTTATCTTGTTGGCAATGCCTAACAATTTGTCTGAGTATTCCTTGATTGTGTTAGACTCTTTCATCCTTTGAAGCTCAAATTCCTTCATTAAGTTAAGCACCTGCATGCTTCTAATTCTTTCATCTCCAGCATATTCCGCCTTTAGATAGTCCCAAGTCGTTTATGCCGATTTGAGAGTCATGACCCTAATAAAGATGGTTGTAGAGATATCAGCAAAAAGGCATGATTTTGCCTTTGCTTTTCAGGTTTTTTTCTCCTTATGATTCTTGATTTGGGCCATGGTGGGATTGTCCGGTAGTGGAAGGACTTCATAATCCTCTTCTACAGCTTCCCAAAGATCCAAAGCCTCTAGGTAAGCCTCCATTTTGACAGCCCAAAGATCATAGTTTTCCCCATTGAAAACTGGAAGAGCTACTTGGGAAAAACTTGTTTCAGAATCCATTTTATAGGTCCAGTAAGAAAAGGGCTCTGATACCAATTGTTGGTTTTAATTATGACAGAGAATGAATAAAACAGAAAGTGTGATGGAAGAGGATATCTTTATTGAATTCAAAACGTACATATGTAGGCTGAAAAAATAACTAACTACTAAAAATATAACTTACCACTAAGATTTTGCCCTTTAATCAAGGCACTATCCCTAACAAACTGAAAAACCTCCTAAAACTATGCAAAACAGACTTTGACTTATTTAAAATAAAATAAATGGATAATTTCATCGTAACAGCAGTTCTAAAAGCAACTCCTAACAATTTCTATGATTTTATACATTGCACGCGAGTAACACAAGATCAAGGAGTTGCAGTACAAAGCAAGTCAGAATTTAGATGCATATGGAGGGTCAATTTTCTCTTGCAACATTATGCTTTCAATAAACCTATAAGGCTACAAATGGTCATGTAGAGACGTGTCCTCAAGTTACAACCTTGTTTGTAACTGTAAACAAGAAATAAGAAAATAGCAAAATGATAAATTAACAAAGGAAATAGAGGATCAAGGTAATGATAAAACATCAAATCAAATAAATGTGGAAGCATGTTTGGTACTTGACATTGAAGAAGGCCATAAATGATTATTGCTTTCTTTGTGGGTCAGGGTAGTTCTTTCATATATTACTTGGATGAAGCATTGAACTAGGCTATAAATGGTGATTGCTTGCTTTGTTAGAGACTCATGGTAGTATTTTCATATAGTACTTGTATGAGCATTTTGCAGGTGTTATTTCAAAGAAACAATAGCTTATTTTTGTCAGTTACTTTTAGAATTTTTTTGAAAGCTAAGTGATTAAGTCTATAAATTCAAGCATTACCAAATACTCATAAACTAGTACATAATGTGTCAAATATGTATAAGTAATTTGTGTCAATAGTTATCTTCAAGCCTTAATAAGATGGAGATCACCAAGATGCTGGTCCCCATGCTAAGAATCCTATTCATAGCATCACCAATGGTCCTAGAAAGTTTGGTCAGTGTATTGATATCAAATCTTTTAATCAATGACTTCAACCACACGAAGCAGTTTCAAAATCGTAGTCATGAAGTTAACTCCTTAACAGCCGCCAGTGTTAACTAATTCTTTCAAAGATGCTTCCGGTTTGGTAGATTAGGAATCACCTGCTCAAAATGATGTATTTAGTTTGCCTATTGATCAGTTCTAGTTCTTCATAACAAGAAAATTTATGCAGCATATTAAACCTTAACATACACTAGTTTGTACTTTGTAACTTAGGCATTCGGATAATATTTCTCTTTAGTGTATTGGTTCCAATTTTTAAGCTTAATTTGAGAATAACAACACAAGGTGCTATTTAACTATAGAACCAAACAAAGTACAAATTTCTGGCAAAAAATGATGATACAAAGCTGGTTATGTGACAGCTGATACCAATTCCCAGTTTGGCACAAATTAAATCACTTATTTCAAAAGATAAGTGGCCTCACAGACAAAACTATAACAAACAATGCTCATTCATCTTTTAACACATCATTCAGAGTTCCAATCCAATTTGCAATTTATCATAGCAGAGAAAGTATGCAAAGAACAATTTGAGTAACCACATTTATGTAAAATTGTCCGGTGTATTTGACAAGACAATTAGATATCTTTTAATTTATTAGTTTTAAAATAAATATTATATTTGAAATTATATAATTTATTAATAATGGTTTAAAAATCATGAATGAAACAGAAAAAATGGAAAATATAAGGTCTCAAATTCTTACTTTTAATTTTCTTTATACAAGATTGAAATTGAAAAGAAATAAAGTTTCATAGGATTTGACATTTTTAGTCAACATTAATATGAAAGAGCACATTTTGTAAATCAATTGTTAGGGAATGTAAATCTAATTTATTTTGTTAGTAAATTATTTTTTGTACATATTAAGTGGTTACCAAATTACGAAAAAAATCATAACATATACAAACAAACTCTCAAATATTTAAGTAGAAAATAACAATTTGAGAGCTTTAAATAGAAAAAAATAATGGAAAATCCAATTTATTTAATTTAAAATTCAATGAATAATATAAAGGTACTTAATCAGTTTTTAAAAAATAGATAATATTTTATAAAAAATAATATATAATTTATTTGAAATATTAGATATGGACAGTGAGTCCAAGATAGATTGTCAACATGTTTGAGAATGAGGTCAATAAATGATATTTTATCTTTCAAATAACTATATTATTTGACTTAAAGTCTTAGATATTTGGTTAGTACGAGTTGATTATTTGTGATTTTTTATCATATCATTAACATTAAATATTTATTGATTTTATCGATAATTAATTCTCATTAAGAAATCAGAACATTTACATAATAATAATATTTTTTTTGTTTCTTTTTTCATCTTTGGATTCCTATCTAGCATAAATGGTGTGAAGAATAAGAAAAAAATGAATTATATGTTTTTCTTGCTTGTGTTGAATTTTGAAATATTTTAAAGATTTTTTGTATTTTAACATCTTTGAATAAAAAAATAAACATATCAAATTATAAAAGGAAATGTCCTCTGAATGCTTTAAGGGTCACATTGAATATAAATTTAACAGTCTTATGATATTTTAAACCCAACTTCCTTACCACTTTAATGCACAAATAATCTAATCCTTTGAATATTTTTTTGATTTTTTTTTTCAATCACTTTTTTTATTCATAAAATTTAAATTCGAGATTTTATAAAAAAAAATTGAGCCAAATAGTCTTACCATCAATGATCCAACTTGATACAAAAATCAACATGTGTAGTTTTAAACAATCCCATAATGTTACTGTAAAACAAAAAAACTACTCCTATAATGTTGGAGTACGAATTGGTTCGGACTTCTGACCCTAACAATATAAATTAAAGAATTTGTGCAATTAAAATCAGGATAGAACATCACGTGGTATTTATCCATGGTCAGGTAAATTAAAAAAAAAAAAAATCAAAAGAAGAGTACTACAAACCGACAAGCTAGCGGGGTGGCAAACAGAAGCCAAGAAACGCTAGCGAAAGTCCAAAACAGACAAATGGCGGAAAACTGTTGACAGCACTATATAGAGGTGACGTGTTTGCAAGCAATTGCCACTCTGTTGTTTTGTTTCGTGTTCATAGCCTAAGCAAAGCAAAGAAACCAAATCAAACTCAAAATCAAAATCAGAATCAGAATAAGAAGTCAAAAAGATGGGAATGGCTGTGGCGAGTGATGATTTGCTGAGCGAGAAAGCTGCGGCGATGAGAGCGTCTCTGGAGAGAAGCCAGGTCATCACGGACGACGTCGTTTCGATTCTCGGCTCCTTCGATCACCGCCTCTCCGCCCTCGAAACCGCCATGCGCCCCACCCAGGTCGCTCTCTCCACTCAAAATCGGTTCTTTTGTATTGGGTCTTTGCCAGTTTTCGAAACGAAAAGCTGTTCTTTATTGTGATTTTGACCGCGACGTCAAGATTTTTCGACTCTTCGTGACTGAAATTGTCTGCGATTTCTTGCAATATCAAATATCTCGACGAAATTGTGACTGCAGTCACGGGGACCTTATTTGAGGTCTCTGCTACTGTAGTTGTGGCTGCATTTGTCTGCAATTTCCCGAAATATCAAATATTGTGATGAAAACCGCTACTGCAGCCACGGAAAAATAGCTTACTTGTGGTCTTTGCGACCGCAATTGTGGCCACATTTGTATGCAATTTCCCACAGTATCAAGGATTATGGACTTTATTTCTTGCTTAGCTTTTAAGGGACATCTGGGTTTTGCTTTTGCTTCTTTTTCAAGGTACTCACATGTGGTGGCTGCTGAATGTGTGGTTTTCTTTTGCTTTTTCTTCTTCTGGTTTGGTTTTGCAGATCAGAACGCATTCTATTCGGAAAGCCCATGAAAATATTGATAGGACTTTGAAGTCTGCAGAGGTCATATTGGCTCAATTTGATCAATATTATCAGGTTCGTTCTTGTGGTGGTTACCATTGTTCACTGTTTGATTTTGAATCACTTCATGATCTGCTTCACTCTAAACTAATTTTTTCTTTCTTTCTTTTCTTTTCTATGCTTTCTCATGGTCCTCTGCATAATGCTAATGCTTTGTCATGGTCCTCTGCATAATGCTAATGCTTTGTTAATGAAATGTAAGTGTTTTGAATGAAATCTGACACTGGCATCTATATCATACAAATTTCTTAAAAATAAAGAGAATTCCAAGAGAAGTTAGATGAAGAGGAAGAATAAAATTGGTGAACAAGGGTTCTCAATAGCCAAACGTAATCCTCCTCTTTCATTGGAACTTGGAACTGGTTATGTCAAGATTTGCTAAAAAGCATGACAAAGGCAATTACTGCAAATAAATATGATTATGTTAAATACAGTGATACAATTCCTGATCCTGATTTTCATAATTACATCATACAGTGAACCTAGACAAAAATTTCCAAGCCCATCTTTTGGTTTCTAAGTCCATCTATCTAAGTTTTATGGGGAAATGCCCTGTCCCAGATAGAGCCTCTTATAATGCCTCATAACAATCATAAATTAGGTGGAAAATGTCTTGAATGAAAATGAAACCATACTGACTAGATGCTAAGAAATATTATAGTGTTTGTTTTATTTACTTTTATTTTATTTTGCATCTTGCTGACCATATGCTTGTTTACTTCTTTATATCATTATTTCATTATTATTTTAGTCCTATTTGATGTGTTAAAGTACTACCCTAGCCCTTAGGTACCATGAAATGAGTTTCTTTCTTTATATGTCTTCTGCTTCTGCTTTACCAACTTAAGGAATTTTCCTTTCATTGCCATAAATGTGGTGCAGATATATCTTAGTCATATGATTTGTTTCATTGTATATATATAAATATATATTTATTTATTTATATGGTGGTGTTCCCATTGATCTAATATACAGGCAGAAGCAAAAATAGTTAAAGGACCACATGAAGATGTGAAGAACTATCTTCAAGCAATTGATCAGCTGAGAATAAACATTAGATTTTTTGGTAATAAGAAGGGTTTTAAGAATGATGATGGTGTTGTCCTCCGTGCCAACAATTTGATAAGCGAAGCTATTTCTAAACTAGAAGATGAATTTAAGCGGCTATTATCATCTTACAGGTTTGTATTTAATGTTGTTGATTTTTGACATGTTCAACCAAAAGTTCATTTTCTTGCATGAACTTAATCACTGTTCTTTGTCTCAGGTAAATGTCATTTCATTAGAATAAATCAATCTCTAAAGCAAAAATGAAGCAGCAGCCTGGTAACTGTCAGGTCCTTTAACTTCTAGTTGCTAACATATAAGACACTTTTCTCATCATTATTTATTTATATATAATATGAGTTTGGTTTTGAACCAAGCCCAATATCATCGTATGATCCATGTAGGCGATCCCATCTAGTGGGAGAAGACTATTATTGTTGTTGTATAATATGAATGGGATAGGTCTTATAAATATTATTAATAGTATTTGAAATGTAAATATTATAAGAATTTTGAAATGAATTTAATCCATTTTGAATTTTATGTTGATGTTGCCTCTTGTATCATCCATCTGGTTGTTATACTTAATAGGGTTTGGTATTTTTGTTGTAGTAGATCTTATGCTTTATAACTTTCAAAGGTTTATTGATTGTCCATGATTCTAGGGTTGGTAACAGGTTGATGGCATCATAGAAATATCTTCAATTTATGTAGGAAATGGTTTCCCTGTCATAGAAGCATAATGTTATGCTTGAGTATTAGAGTATGTATTTAACAATGTAAAAATTGTATTGTATTCTATCTTGTAAGTGCTGGTTAGCTTTTGCTAACAACACCACTCTTTGTGTAAGCATTTTACACTTTAATATCTGCACCTCTGTACATTAGGTGATTAGTTGTTTCTGTTAGAAGGTTAGTTAGTTCTGTTATGGAATTAGTTAGTTTTTTTATCAGAGGCTTATAAATACCTCTTCTGTAACTAACTGTTCTTAAGTATTCCAATACTGAAATAAGATCAGAGTTCATTTCTCTTCTCTGTTATCTCTCTTACTTTTCTAAAATGGTATCAAGAGCCAATTTTTTGCACTGATCGTGCAGTGATCTTTCGTTCTAACCCTTCGTTCTGTCTCAATTGTTTGTTCGCTCATACGATTCTGGTTCTGCATTCTGAATCGCAATTGGGTCTCTGTTTGGGTCGCGATTGCTTCCAGTTCTATCGCGATTTTTGTTCCTGTTTTGATCGCGTTCTTCTTCCTGTTTGGGTCATGATTATCTTCAGTTCTGTTCGTGGGTAGGTCGCGACTAGGTTCTGTTCTCTTTTGCGAACCTACGTTGTTGTCATCGCCTGTGATTCTGTTTTCATCTTGTTCGTTCATGGCTTCCGCTTCTGGTCCCCCAGGCTTGGTCTCTCATATTCGTTTCCCAGTTCCATATTTGAAAAGCTTGATGACTCCAATTATCTTCACTGGCGTCAACATGTGGAACCAGTGCTGAAAGCGCATAAACTTCAGCTCTTTGTGGTCAATCCTATTGTTCCTCCTCGTTATCTCACAGAGGATGATCGCGTTGCTGATAGAGCCAATCCTGAGTGTGAGGCTTGGGAAGTTCATGATCAAACTCTTCTTTTTTGGCTCTCAAAATCAGTTATGTCGCGGGTTCTTGGATCTAATCATTCATATCAGGTTTGGGAAAAGATTCATGACCACTTCAGCTTGCACACTAAGTCCTGCGCTCGCCAACTGAGAACTGCGATGCACGCAGTTTCACTAACTGATAAGTCCATGGATGAGTATTTGCGAAAGATCAAAGGTTACGTGGATGAACTTGCAGGAGTGGTGTCCCGGTTCGACATGAGGAGTATGTTGATGCTATCCTTGAAGGTCTTCTTTCATATTATGCACCTGTTATATCTGTCATTGAAGGCAAGAAACGCACCACGTCAATTGCTGAAATTGAGGCCTTGCTCTATGGCCATGAAACACATCTGAATTGCTACAACAAAGAAGCTCAAGTGCTGATTTCTCCCTCTTTGAACTACACTCAAGGGTACTCACCTTCCAACTCTTACAGGTCAGGTGATTCTGGAACTTTCAGGGGTTCACATGGTCGACATGGTTTTGGTCGTGGCAGTGGAGGATCTGGCAGAGGTCATGGCAATGGTAAATTTGCTATTTTTCAGTGCCAAATCCGTCTCAAGTATGGTCATATTGCCAATGTTTGCCATTTTAAGACTGATGTGAATTTTCAGCCTCATGAATCTCTAGCCTTCTTTGATCCTGCCACTTTTCAGCGAATCCCTTATTCATCTGGTTCTACTAGGCCTTCAAACACTTGGGTAAATCCTAATATGAAACCAGTTGCTTCAGTTCATAATCAGCCAAGTGCCATGCTCACCAACACTTCCTCCCCTGGTAATGGTCCTGTTCACTCCACTTGGATTCCAAATTCTGGAGCCAGTTTTCATGTGACTGGTGAGTCACAAAACATCAAGCAGTTCAACCATTTTGATGGTCCTAATCAATGTTGTCAAACTCGAGGATCGGAAGAGGATCAGAAGGGGGCTAAAAGATCGTAACTCGTATAGTAAGAGTTACGTGTATATGTAAAATAGAAACTGCATAAAACAATAAAAGGGGTGCAGAAAGTAACATATCTGGCCCATATTAGGAAGAAAATGAGCCAGAGGAGTACAAAAAGCGAAAGAGGGGGTACAGGAAGAAAATTGGCCCAAATGTAAACCTAATTTGTGTTTGCGCCTCACTCATTTTCTTCGTCTCCCGCAGCTGCGCGTGCTCCACTGCTACTTCTTCCTCTTTTTTTTTTTTTTTTTTTTCTTTTCTCTTGATGGAACACAACATCATCGCCCAGCCTCCGTCTTCTGCTGCTCCCATACCGCTTCTGCTCCACATGCGACGGGAGGTTCCTCTGCGAGTGACTGTACGAGGCCTTCCTCTCAAGGCCGACGCCGCCAATGTAGTCAAACGCGCGACGAGCAGCGGCGGCGACGAGCAGAGATAAGCCCGATCCGAGAAGCCATTTTTCGTTTTTTTTTTCTCCAACTGAGAGATCGAAACGGGTCATCGATCCGTCCAACTCTCGTGCAAACGCGCGATCCAACACCGATCCTCACCCTCAACGATCCTCCCTCCGAGTTTGCTCGTGCCTCCATCTGAAAATCGCAAGATCATGTGAGTATGCAATCGTACTCGTGATCTTGACAACATTGGTCCTAATCAAATCTTTATTGGCAATGATGAAGGTTTGAATATCAATGGTGCTGGTTCTTCTTACTTTATGTCTCCTAATGATAATCACTTCACATTTCAACTACACAAATTGTTGCATGTTCCCTCAATTTCAAAAAAATTGTTGAGTGTAAGCCAATTTGCAAAAGAAAATTTTGTTTTCTTTGAGTTTCATTCTCATTTCTATCTTGTGAAATCACAGGAGACAAGTAAAGTTCTACTTCAAGGGCATGTTGGAGCTGATAGTCTGTACTACTTTCAGAATCTCAAGCTCCAGCACACCTCTCCTCATCTGTTGTCTACTTTGATTCCTTCTTCAATAACCAACTTGTCCAAACATTCTACTGTTTTCAATACAAGTTCTACTGTTTCTGCTGGTTCTGCTACTTCTTTTCCTAGTACTGCCACTCTTTGGCATGCTAGGTTAGGACATCCAAATAACCATGTAATGAGACTTGTTCTAAACAATTGTAATGTTTCACAATCAAATAAAATTGTTCCAGATTTCTGTTCCTCTTGTTGTATGGGAAAGTCACATAGGTTACCATCATCCAATTCTACTACTGTTTACTCTCCTTTAGAACTTGTTTTTACAGATTTGTGGGGACCCTCTCACATAACATCTTATGCTGGTTTCAAATATTATGTATCTTCCATTGATGCTTTCTCTAGGTACACTTGGATTTTTCCTATTAAATCCAAAGCTGAAACTGTTTTTGTTTTCCAGAACTTTAAATCTCTTGTTCAATTGCAGCTTAATATTAAAATAGAGTGTTCAGTCTGATTGGGGAGGAGAATACAAACCTTTTTCCACTCTTCTAACCTCCTTTGGTATCTCTCATAGGCTTATTTGTCCTCATACTCATCATCAAAATGGTGTGGTTGAGAGAAAACACAAACATATAGTGGACTTAGGACTTACTTTGTTGCATCATGCTTCTTTACCTCTACAATTCTAGGATTATGCCTTTACTAATGCTGTTTATCTCATTAACAGGCTCCCTACTGCCTCTCATAGTTTTTCCATTCCCCTCACCATCCTTTTTCATAAGAACCCTTATTTTAAATTTCTGAAAACCTTTGGTTGTGCCTGTTTTCCTCTCCTAAAACCTTACCACACTCAAACTTAATTTTAGGTCTCAACAATGTTTGTTATTAGGATATTCTAATTCTCACAAGGGCTGCAAATGTCTGTCACCTTCTGGCAGAATTTATATTTCTAAAGATTTCTTGTTCAATGAGCAAAAATTTCCTTATTCTGATCTGTTCCCTTCATGTAATAATTCTGTTAGTGATCTAAACTCATATTTTAGTCTCAATCCTAATCTGTCTCCTCCTCCTGTGTTGTCTGAACCTTCCCATACACAAGTTTCTCTTTCTACAATTCATTCTGTACCTTCTGTGCTTCCTGGTTTCTCTCCTATAAATAGTCAGCATCCTATTGATTCTTCTCCTGTGTCTCAACCAGCTACTGCTTCAACTTCTATCCCTGTTTCCCATGTCTCTTTAAAGGCTGCTACTATCTTTGCACCGTCCTCTGCACCTACAAATGATCCAAATCCTCACTCCATTTCTAGTAACATTCATCCTATGCAAACTAGGTCTAAATCTGGTATTCATAATCCTAGATTACACCATTCCTTGTTTCTTGTTCATTCTGAACCAAAAACTGTAAGGCCCTTGCAAACTTAGATTGGCATGCTGCCATGCAACTTGAGTATGATGCCTTAATGAAAAATAAAACTTTGGATTTGGTTTCATTACCTTCTCATAGGCAAGCTATTGGTTGCAAATGGGTGTTTAGGGTGAAAGAAAATGCTGATGGGACAATCAACAAATACAAAGCCAGGTTAGTAGCAAATCAAGTTCAAGGTTTTGACTTTCATGAGACTTTTTCTCCTGTTATTAAGCCAGTCACTATTCGAATAATCCTCACTCTTGCTCTCTCACATGGGTGGAAGTTATTTCAACTTGATGTGAATAATGTCTTTCTTAATGGGCTCCTTGAAGAATCTGTTTATATGATCCAACCTCCTGGTTTTGAAGTTGCTGATAAATCCTTAGTCTGCAGACTTAACAAGGCACTTTATGGTTTAAAGCAAGCTCCAAGGTAGTGGTTTGACAGATTAAAATCTACTTTACTTCAGTTTGGTTTTGAAGCAAGTAAGTGTGATTCTTCTCTATTCATATGGGATTTGTTACACAAAACTAATATGGCTGAAGCTCATTCCGTCTCTTCTCCCATGGTATCTAATTGCAAGTTGTTTAAGCATGGAGCTGATATTTTTCATGATCCTACTTTGTTCAGGTCAGTAGTAGTGGCATTGCAGTATGCAACACTTACTAGACCAGAAATTAGCTTTGCTGTCAACAAAGTTTGTCAGTTTATGGTTGCACCTATTGATTCTCATTGAGCAGTGGTTAAGAGAATCTTAAGGGTACTATTTTTCATGGGCTTTTGTTTCAGTCTACTTGCATCACTCAACCATTGACTCTTCATGCTTTCTGTGATGCTGATTGGGCATCTGATGTGGGTGATAGGTGTTCTACCTCTGGATCTGCTATATTTCTTGGTCCAATTTAATTTCCTGGTGGTCCCACAAGCAGAAAGTCACAGCTAGGTCCAGCACTGAAGCTGAGTATCGAAGCTTAGCTCAAACCTCTACTGAGTTAACTTGGATTCATGCTCTTTTAACTGAATTACAATGTTTCTTTCACAACTCCTGTTTTGTTCTGTGATAACCAAAGTGCTGTGTCCATTGCTCATAATCCATTTTTCCATAGTCGCACGAAGCATATGGAAATTGATGTCTTCTTTGTCAGGGAGAAAGTTCTGGCTAAACAGCTTACAGTTATGCACATTCCAGCTTTAGATCAGTGGGCTGATGTGTTGAACAAGCCCTTGTCCTCAGGAAGATTTGAGTTTCTTAGGAGCAAACTCAATGTGAAGAGTGTTTCTTCTGAAAACTATTCCCCTTGAGTTTGAGGGATGATATTAGAGTATGTATTTAACAATGTAAAAATTGTATTGTATTCTGTCTTGTAAGTGCTGGTTAGCTTTTGCTAACAGCACCACTCTTTGTGTAAGCATTTTACACTTTAATATCTGCACCTCTGTACATTAGGTGATTAGTTGTTTCTGTTAGAAGGTTAGTTAGTTCTGTTATGGAATTAGTTAGTTTTTGATCAGAGGCTTATAAATACCTCTTTTGTAACTAACTGTTCTTAAGTTTTCCAATACTGAAATAAGATCAGAGTTCATTTCTCTTCTCTGTTATCTCTCTTACTTTTCTAAAATTGAGGAACCTTTGGCGTTCTGCGTGATAAAATGGTTTAGTTTTTGTTTTTTTGGTGAAAATTATATTTATGTTATTCTTCACCATCTCTTATGTGTGATTACAGCAAACCTGTGGAACCTGAGCGCCTCTTTGGTTCTCTTCCAAACTCAATGCGACCTTCATCAGCATCACCAGGTCGTGATGGTGATTTTAATGGAAAGAATCATTCTTCTAATGTCCATTCTGAGCTACATAAAAATAATGTTGATGCTCTTCTATACATACCTCCTGTTCTTATTCCACCAAGAATTTTGCCACTGCTCAATAATTTAACCCAGCAAATGGTTCAAGCTGGTCACCAACAACAGTTGCTCAAAACATACAGGTAAATCTCCTTCTGTTGACTGTTTTATTTTAAAAGGAAAAGGAAATTGCCTTGCTATGGTCCTCTATATATGCATATTGCATAAGTAGTCTGAACTGAAAAGTATATTTTCTTTTGAAGCTTTTTATCATGTTCAATCCTGTTAGAAGTGTAGAAAATGATTAAGAAGATTTTTGTCTATGAAGCTTTGGCCTTAAGTAAGTTGGGATTGATTCCAGTTGATTGAATGACAACTCAATTGTGTAATATAGATATAGCAGTGGGCTAGAGGCAGTACATTTTTCAATCTTCATTATTTTAGGCAATTTCTGGTTGGGAAGGTTTATATTCCTTTCCAGTATGATTGGTGCTTCTTTATGAGTTTTATATCTGTAAAGTATTTTAGGTGGCGCTTGGTTTGAGTCCTTGTTTTCTATTTTCATTTTCTGAAACAATTTTTATTTTCAATTTTTTTAGATTTAGAGAATATGTTTGGTTAAGATTTTTATATTCTGTTTTCAAAAAATCAAAATACCAAGTCTTCTCCACCCATAGTATTTCTAAGCACAGGAAGAAAAAAACCCTTCTCAGCGCAATCCCCAAAAAACTCACCCTCGTCAATCGTCATCCACCATCCACACCTTAATCAAATCCCAAACTTTTTTCAAGGAACAGATAGTGGGTCTCGTGAAGTTGAAGACCGGGTCTTTATCGGTGTTCTTGACGAAAATATGACCACAGAAGTATCGTTAATCTTGTGCAAGACTGTCCTGTTGGAGTCTTGATCTGCCTTCCCATGTGAGCAAAACTGGTCTCTTAACCAAGTTTGAGTGAAGGGGTTGAAGATTGGGGGAGACAGGTTGTGGGCGGTGATGACAAGCAGAATGAAGCTGTTGGTGACGGAAAGGGACGTGATGGAGAGAGGTTTTGAGAGAAAAAGGAGATGAAGAAGCGACAAATGTTTTGTCTGGAGACGATGAGTAGAAAGGCTTCAAGGAAGGAAAAAAGAACACTCTTGTGATTATATTTACAACATGTGCAATGTGTTTTCATTTTATTTGAAAACATTGAAAATGGTTTTTATCATTTTCAATTTTGTTCCCCTTTTTGAAAATATTTTCACAAAAAATGTTTTCTAAATTGAACCAAACATATTTTTAACTTTGTTTTCTGTGATTATATTTACAACATGTGCCACTGCGTTTTCATTTTATTTGAAAACATTGGAAATGGTTTTTATCATTTTCAATTTTGTTCCCCTTTTTGAAAATATTTTCACAAAAAATGTTTTCTAAATTGAACCAAACATATTTTAACTTTGTTTTCTGTTCTCACTGAAAATGAAAACATAAAATGCACAAACCAAGCGCCCCCTTACTGTTTCTGTGTGTTGTACCACACACCTAAAACCATTATTTATAATCTGTAATGATACATAATTAGGGAAGCCAAATAATGAATAATAATGAGAGAAATCCCTACTTTTAGCTACACAATCAACATATAAAAAGCGAGTACACTCCCCCTCAAGTTGGAGCATGGATGTCATATGATCCAAGCTTGTTACAAATATCGTCAACTCAAGTGCCAAAATTTTATAAATTTTATGAGCATGTCTGCCAGTTGGTCTTTGGAGCCTGACAAAATAAGTGGTGATTTCTCCTGAAAGTACCTTCTCTTGCACAAAGTAACAATCAATCTCTATGTGTTTCATCCGCTCATGAAAGACTGGGTTTGAAGCAATGTGGACAGCAGCTTCATTTTCACACATTAGTCCAGCATCCTGAACGTCTCCAAATTTTATCTGTTGGAGAAGTTGTCTAAACCATGTGATCTCGCATGCTGCTGCTGCCATGGCATGATACTTCGGTGTGGTTTGGTGAGGTTGCTGTATGGTTCGTTTTTGTGATCTACAGCTAGTTGGGTTGCAGTATTGCAATATGCAGCAGGGGAAGCTATAATCTGTTCTGTTGTGGTGTAGCTTAAAAAAAGTTGCAGGTGGTTGGTGTTATACCATTGTGCTGCAACTTAAAGGAGGCTGTGAATGCTATCAAGTCCAATATTAGGTCTCGGTCTTCTTTGATTGATGGGTTATCCTATATGTTTCTTTTCTCCCTATTCTGTATAGGGTTTTGTATGTGTTACCAGAGTTAGGAGTTTTTTGGATATTTTTTATTCTGTTAGGATAAGGATAAGAGTTGTCTTTGCTTTTATTTTTCCAGTTTCCTTTGATGATCTGAGGAGTTGACTCGAGATGTTTGTAGAGACATCTGCTGTCCTCCCTGTGTATGTACAGTTGTAATTTCCTGCTGAGAGTAATAAATGAAAAAACTGCAGTTGAATAACTTCTAATAGATTCAGTTAACACTAACTATAGACTGCAGTTGAATAACTGCAGGTCTATACTACACTACCCTTATACATTGATATCCTGATTTCTACAAGATCTGATCCCACCCAGTTTAATATTCATGAAGTTAATGGTAAACAAAAAAATTTCTAGACTGGGCACAAACTGTGAAGCTTATAAATTATAATAGGGTAAAAAGGCAAGCTTGGACTCCTTAAAGAGACAAAAAAGAAAAAGAAAAACAGAAAAATGATGCAGATTTGTATGAGACCGTGTTTGCTATAATGTTGTGTATGACCACACAACCTTTATTTATAATGAGTAAAATGGACCAATATTGACTGCATAGGATCAATCTAATAATGAGTAATAATGACTAAATCACTAATTATTATCTAATCATATTAACAGGATACTATGTAATCTTAACACTCCCCCTCAAACTCGAGCATATATGTCATATGAATTGAGCTTGTTACAAATGTGGTCAACCCAATAGAAACTAAAGGCAGTTCGAGTTTTGTGGTTGTGCTGGATAAACATGGCTCGGCGGTAGCCAACGAAGGCCCGCAATTGATGATAGAGACCAGTGTCACGCTCACCGGAGATGTGTCAAGCGACATGTGCGTGAACATCACGTGCTGGGGCTCTGCGTGGGGCCACATGCGGCGGTGTTTTGAGTTGACTGCAGGCATGGACGGTGTGGTGGTCTTCGGCGATGGTGACGGGTACTATTCACCCGTGAGAAAAGAAAAAAGATCCACCAGGGATGCCTTGAGGCAAAGGGATAGAAGATCAGTGTGATGCTAGTAGGAGATGCGTCACACGTCGTGTGCGTGAACTTCCCGTGCCATGGCCCTGCATGAGGTCGCCTGTGGCGGTGTTGAGTTGGTTGCACACGTGGACAGTATGACAGTCATCGGCGATGAGCGACAGTGGTCGAAGGTAAGCTTTGACGAAAAGGGATCAGAAAGTTTCCCAAACAAGGCAGTCGCACGGTACTGTTCACCATGAAGATGGGCTGCGTGAAAAAGAGAAAACAAAGGAACAAGGGGAAACAAAGGAATACCCTCTAAAACAGCACGAATCGGGCCCAAACTCCAGGTAACCTGAACGAATGCTGCCACGCACTGTTTAGGTACGCTGTTTGGCTTTCTGGAAAAGAGGTGCGTGGGAGTGCATGTCAAGTCCGATGGTGAGGTGTCGACGCGGTATCTGTAGATCGGCGGATGGTTCACCGAACGAGGTAGGTGACAGTCGGTGGCAACCAGCGATGGTGGTCGGTGAAGGCGCTGTAAAACAGGAAAAGCCTCTGTCTGGAAGCGAAAACAGGTAGCCGGATTAGAGCGCGTAGCAGAAAGGTCCACTAGGGACAGTAGGTCCCCGATGGAGCACAATATTCGTTATTCCTCTATCAAGAATAACCAAAGCTCTAACGACCATATAACGTTTTGCTATGTAATGTTGTGTTGTGTATGACCACACAACCTTTATTTATAATGAGTAAATTGGATCAATATTGATTACATAGGTTCCATCTAATAAAGAGCAATAATGACTAAATCACTGATCACTATCTAATTATAATAACAGAATAATATGTAATCTTAACTATTTGCAACATGGTCTAGAAAATTCCGTTGGTTGGTTGATTAAATCTATGGAACAAACAATTGGTAAGCCGTTTCTATTATTTTTGACAGCTAAGTGTAGGACTGTCAGCATTGACTCTGACTTGGAAAAAAATTCATTTGAGGCTTGTGTATAATTCTCAGAAAATTGTTTTCTGCAGAAAAAAGTTGTAAGAATCTGTCTTTTGATACTTCCTTACTGGTGTTTTATTCAGAGTGTAGCTGTTGGTAACTTTCTTGCTGCATTTGATATGGGTTGTTTGTGTACCAATCAAAGAAGAGTTATGCATATATTATTAGAATGTCAATTTCCACCATTACTTTGTTAATATTTCTACTTTTATTGGATGGACAAGTATACTTGTTCCCTGCACAACGATATCTGTGTAATTATTTGTTTAATGTCCACATGCTATAGACAATTACAGTCATCTATGAATTGTATGCCTCCTATCACCCGTTTGAAGTGTATTAAATGTTATCATTGTAAGTAATATTACTATTGCTATGATCATGATTTTCATCGTTATTATTGTTCAGAGATACCCGTTCTAAAGTATTGGAGGAAAGCCTTCAAAAGCTTGGAGTTGAGAAACTCAGCAAAGATGATGTTCAAAACCTACAATGGGAGGTTTTGGAAGCCAAAATTGGAAACTGGATTCATTTCATGCGTATTGCTGTAAGACCACTGTCAAATTTGTTTACATATTTTATTTCTATTTTTTTCAAGTGAATCTGCAATTGTACTTGAACAGGTCAAATTGTTGTTTGCTGCTGAACGGAAAGTTTGTGATCAAATATTTGAAGGATTTGACTCACTTAGTGATCAGTGTTTTGCTGAAGTAACTACAAACAGTATTTCCATGCTACTTAGTTTTGGAGAAGCAATTACCAAAAGTAAGAGATCACCTGAAAAGTTATTTGTACTTTTGGACATGTACGAAATATTGCAAGAGATCCATGCAGAGGTATTAGCTTTTAACATCCAAATTCTTGAATCTTTTTGTTTACTTTTTGCAACATATATGAACTGAAAATTGAGAATTCTATAACTTAGATCATTCAGAATGTCTGGACTATCTTACCTTGTTACTATGTTATGCTATATTATGAAGTTGGAAGGAATGTTATTATTTTATGATATTATATTTGGTTTGGATACTATGATTATGCATTTTTAATATTATTATGGTACAAGGTAAACTCATATAACTGAATAAAAAAACCTATTTTAAGTATACACGAAAAGCCTTTGACATATGCTTTAGTGGACGAAAAGTTAGTTTATGATTGTTAAGACTCGTTGTTTAGAATAAAAGGATTTTAGTATGTATATGGGCATGACCATTTGCTTTTATATACTTAACCATAGTAATACAAATGTGGGTAGCTACACATTGTAGTGTGTACTCATATGTCTCGCTTTTTTCTACAATAATCAATCAAAGCGTTATACTTTTCTCCTCGTTAAAGTGTCTCTTGCTAGTTATTACTCCCAACAATTTTTCATTCAACCTGTGATAGAATTTCACATTAGCCATGGCAGTAATGGCAGTAATGATATCTCAACCTGTGATAGAATTTCACATTAGCCATTAGCCATGGCTGTTTTGCATGTGGTTAATAAGCAAATTGGAGGCATATTTCAATGATTGTAACTTATTATCAACTTTTACTCCGGATAATTTGCAGATTGAAGTACTCTTTAAAGGCAGAGCTTGCACTAAAATAAGAGAAGCTGTAATGGGTTTGACAAAACAGCTTGCACAAACAGCCCAGGAGACCTTTGGAGATTTTGAAGAAGCAGTTGAGAAAGATGCTACAAAGACTGCAGTAACTGATGGAACTGTCCATCCTTTGACAAGCTATGTGATTAACTATGTGAAGTTTTTATTTGAGTAAGTTCATTTGTGCTGTATTCTGCTTCAAATTCTTGACCGCACTCTTGGAGTTATGTCTAGCATTGTATATTGTTTTAATTGGTGAGAAAGCTGCGTCTTTATTTATCTAGGAGGTGTAGAATTTTAGGTTTTCTTATTTATTTTATGGGTACAGCTTCTTTCTTTAATTTCTTTTGCCAATTATCTTCACTTGTTTGTATTTATTTGTTTAGAAGGTATACTAAAACTTAGTTATAGACTTGCGGGAGTTGGTTCATGAGTCCTAAAACTCTTGTGAGTAAACTAATATTACTTTGCTATAGCAAAATAGAAATTTGGAGGTGTAAAAAGGTGATGTGTTTTGGTAGTTGGTACAGGTTTGGATAAACATTTAGCTTGCATGTGCAAGAAAGATCATTCCTAGAATGTGTATCGTTAATAATTTATATGTATGATCTCCTACAAAGAATAAGCATGGAGCTGCTGAATATTGCATCAGATTTCCCAATGCCGATAAGATCAATTGTGACTGTAAAGGGTACCGTGCTGCAGCATGCCTTTACTTTTACAAATTTGTTGTCTTCAAATTTTTCAGATCTTTACCAAATCATCCTGTTGTACTAGTTTCAAAATTCCAACTCTTTTTGAACTGAATTTTATTTTCCATATCTATTGATGTTTCAATGAAAGAATTGGGAAGTCTCGTGCATTAATTCTAAATCAAGTGAAATTACATATCAACCATTCAATTTCTCTCTTTTTATGCAAGGATAATGCTTAAAACTTGTGCACTTTCTCCTTTGTTTGTGTTTGTAAATTGTGGTTCTATTTATTTGAGATCTTGACATATTTAACCATACCAAAATTCATTAAATATTTGCAGCTATCGAGCTACCTTACACCAACTTTTTCAAGGAATTGAAGGCGAAGGTGATTCTTCACAGCTAGCATCTGTGACAATCCGGATTTTGCAAGCTCTTCAAATCAATTTAGATGGGAAATCAAAGCAGTATAGAGACCCTGCTTTGACACATTTATTTCTCATGAACAATATTCATTATATTGTCAGATCAGTTAGGAGGTATTTCATCCACATGTCGTGGTTTTAATTTCTGTGAAATGGGAAGTTTACTGCATTCTCTGCTAGTTCAAATTTATTGCTCTCCTAATCCTCTTCTTTTAGGTCTGAAGCGAAGGACTTGTTGGGGGACGATTGGATACAACGGCATAGGAAGATTGTGCAACAGCATGCCAATCAATACAAAAGAAATGCTTGGGCAAAGGTGCGTTTCCTATTGATTTATATAACTACTATATATGGCTTGTAGCTCTCTTGGATGTTCAGTTTTTTGTTAGAACTGAAGATTATTAAGAAATGCAGATGGTTACGATTCATATTTTAGTAAAAAAAAAAAAAAAAAAAAAAGTACGTACCCCATTGTCCGGAGGATCCAAGCTATGTGCAGGTAAGGGGGAGGGATATTGTACGCAGCCTTACCCTTGCATATATACAAAGAGATTGTTTTCGGATTCGAACCCATGACCAACAAGTCACCAATTGAGATAAAATTGCCTAGTGCTTGGTTCCATGTTAAGTGGATCTTTATGAATTTTGTTGCATAATTTCTTTTTGTTCACTTTAGGAAATCTGATGCTATCATTTGAATTGTGACTGTACTAGGGAAATAAAAACAAAAAAAAGGCATGAGAATTCTGCTAGCTTAATCTTTCTTTATTTAACCATTATATTGTTTGAAATTGAGAAAAGCCTAAAATGATCCTCCAAACATTTTATGTTACCATATTAGTCTTCTGAAAAAATGTTTTTGTCACCAATTTGTCTGTCAAAGGATACATTGCAGATACCAAATTTTTCATTTGGGGTCACCATTTTTGTTCTTCATAAGAACACTTGAATATCTAAATTGTATATTCTAAATGCCTAAAGAGAATGTCCTCTTGGCTGTTTATTTATAGTAATCAATGTTTAATTACAGTAATAATCTAATCCCTTAATTGTAGGGATAATAATCATGCAAAATCAATTACATAAGAATAGTAACTAGGAAACTAATCAATAATGTTAATAAGGAAACAATCATATCAGAATGATATCTTAGCACATCAAAATCATATCTCAACGAGAACAAATTTGGTGAAAATTTAAATCTGTAAGGGACTAACTTCGTGACAAAAACTTTAGAAACTAGAAGAATAAAGTGGTGACACTGTAATCATTGGAGAACCAATTTAGATGTTTACTCTTTTCAATATTAATTAGTTTCATCATCTTTAAAAGAATCAAATCAAATCATTGGACATACTTGTATGTTTAAAAAACTACTGAAATTTATATTTACGCTTGGAATCTAAGAGTACTCTTAGGAGTCCCATATTGTGTAGAATAAACTGCTTGATGTGGTACTTAAGCCTTGAGGGTCTCCCGCCTAATGGACTAGTCTTTTGGGTTGGGCTCTCATCTTCTGCTTAAGTCCTAACAATTGGTGTTCTAGTTGAGAGTCGGGACATGGAAAGGGCTACCTATGGGATGGATTAAGGCGTAAACTGAATACTAATATATGAGTGAAACTGTCCTAGGGAAAAAGGGATACCACCAGGACAGTGTCAATAGAGGGAAAGCCACTGTGGGAGTCGGCCCTTAAAGGGGTGACATTGTTAGGAGTCCCACATCGAGTAGAATAAACTACTTGATGTGATACTTAAGCCTTGAGGTTCTCCCACCTTATGTTCTAGTCTTTTGGTTGGGCTCTCCTCTTGTGCTTAAGTCCTTACAATTGGTACCTAACAATGGGATCCAACATAACAGATCCTGGTTCAGTGGCAACATAAATCACCAGAGGAAGCAACGTCGGAGGATGTCACTACCATTCAGACCCAGTTTTCAGAGTTCAACCTTGAGGACAAGGTTGAGTTTGGATGGTGTGGTATTGTTAGGCACAACACTAGTGGGGAAAACGTGGCACTTGTTGAGAGGGTTTGGCGTGTCTATGTTAGGAAGAAGTTTAAAAATAAGAATTAGGATTTGGGCCTTCTGTTGTATAGGCCGAGGCCCAAAAGGTGGGTTGGGGGGGTTTACCTCTTATGTTTTAGAAAGTCTATTTAAATAGACTTTCTAATCAATGAGAGGACACTTTTGATTTTTGAGTATTGCTGTAAACTGGCTTGTCCAGTGGGAAAGGAGATAGCTCCTTTATGTACACTGTTTTCCATTCGATCATCAATAATAATAAAGGGCAAATTTCCCCCCCTTTCTCTTTGTTTCTCTGTTTTGGGTTCTGGAAATCCTAACAAGTTCCCAGCTAATTTAGCAAAGAATAAAGTAAATCATTCCTTGTATAGTATCCAGAGAAGTAAAAATTAGAGAGTGCATATAAATTTAAAATTAAATAATTGTTTTTTATTTTTAAATTAGAGATGAGGGAGAGAAGTTCTTATCCAAAGGGTTAAGTGTGTTAGAGGAAGTTATAGTCTTCCATTTGCTATGTATGGATGATGTAAGTTTGTTGTCAGAAAAGAACAGAGATGTTCTCAGTGATGCTTCTATCATTATATAATTCAAAGAGAATGTGTTCCAGTTTAAATTTTAAAAACAATTGGTTTGACCAGGTTGAGTGTTAATATTAGACTCTTTCTTCTAGCTTGTAGAGCTGGCTGTTTGACCCTTGTTTGACTTCTTACGGTATTACATTTCTTGAAAGTTCTAAGTGCTGGAATAAATTGTGGTTCCTTTTGTATAAGGGGCCGAAATAAGTCTCATACAAATTTGTTCATTTAGTAGCATCCTACTTTTTTTAAAAGAAAATAAATTGTATATTTATAATAATTGTAGTCAGAGACAATCTGTTTATCTTTTCTATCTAGAGAAATGCTAGCAAATCACTCTGATACATTCTTTTGAATACACTCTTTATTATTGGTTGAAATTTATTGATATTTTTTTTTGTGGGGGTTCACTTCTCATTTAATAAGTCTCTTTCTGAATTTTGTAGTTTTTAATAAATTTTAACCAATAATAATGTGTATGTTTGGAAGAGTGTGTTGCTAGCACTCATCTTCTATAAATTTTCTTTGTTGACAAGTAATTTCTTCCTTTCAGTTAAATTTTTGTTTTGACCTTTATGCTCGCAACTTAAAGCACAATGTCATCCCATCCTCCATTGGTTGGCAATTACATGAGAAGGTACTGTATCATTTCTGAAGTTTTATTCTTTCCATTGGCAGATTCTTCAGTCCCTCTCTATTCAGGGCCTCATCTCATCAAGTGGTGGTGGTAGTAGTAATGCTGGTGGCGATGCGGGCAGTAGTGGTGCTTCAAGAGCAATTGTTAAAGACAGGTAGCTTTTCTGTTGCTTCCTTATGGACTTTATTTCAAATAAAGCATTTGCCCTTTCTTTTAACACGTCAAGGTGTTTATGTTCTTAGGTTCAAGACATTCAATACTATGTTTGAGGAACTTCATCAGAAACAATCTCAGTGGACAGTACCAGACGCAGAGTTGCGAGAGTCTCTTATTCTTGCAGTTGCTGAAGTCTTGCTGCCTGCCTATAGATCATTTGTGAAACGTTTTGGGTGTGTATTCTCCTTTTAACCAACTGTTTGAATTATAGCAAGTACACTCTTTTTTAACACACTCTAAACTATTAGCTGAAATTTATTAGAAAGTACAAACTACAATATCATGATACTCGTTATACTAGGAGTGGGATCCCCATAGTTTTGTAGTTCTTGACAAAATTCCATCTAATAGTTAAGAGTGTGTTTGAGAGTGTTGCTACCATTTCAGTAACTGTTTTATATGATTGCATCGTTTACTTAATTGGGCAAATCGTACTCTGACCACCCCTGGTAAATGCCATCGTTAACAAATTTCCATCTAATGTGTTGTTTTTTAGTCCAATTTAGTTTGAACTAGCTTCTTTTGGACAATTTTTTTTCCTCCAGTGATTCTAAGCATCATTGATAATAGTTTTGAACCCTTACTGTTAGATACGAAGATTTTGGGTTATGTTCCAAAGTTAGACTAAGACAATAGGGGAGATAAGGTGTTAAAAATAGTTGCCAATGATAGTGAAAATGGCAGAGGAAAAATGTTCTTGGGAGGCTCATAGAGTCATAGATGCTTATCACTACTAAGAGGTTCATTTACATTTAAAATAGTAAAAAATATAACATCTCATCTTTAAGTGAAGTAGTGTAATTTTTAAAATCAGAGTGGAGGACTGTAATTTAAGTATCTTTGAGAGTGTGTAGTGTATCCTAATCAGTTTATCTTTACTTTATGGGAACAAGTATCCATGGATGTGAAATAATGTCTTTTCCTCCTTTGCGAATAAAGTAAATAACTTTTCTGACAGTTTTATCTAGTTACCAATTCACTCCTTCTTCAACACCTTTTTTTTTTTTTTTTTATCAGCAAAAGATATTATATCAATAGAGAAAATAGTAACAGTACAAGTAGTACTGTTATGATTACATCTTAACATGAACAATATCAGAACAGAGGTGGCTTAATGCCTAGTGAAGCATGAGAAAGACACCTAAGTTCTGACTTTATACTAGGTCCTAAGCCTCCCCAAAAATAATAGAAATGTACTGATTAAATCCTCCCCTAGGAACTAAAACATTCCCTCATATTACTAGATCAGTAGTGAAAAGGGGAGTCAAATCCTAATTCCAAATTTCTGAGCCACGACCAACAGAAAAATAGTGTCCTACATCAACTTCTGACCGTTAAAAGCTTCATTGTAGAAGATAATTTTGTTCCTATGATTCCAGATCCACCATGTTAGAGCAACCCACCAAATCTGCCATCTCTGTAACTTGGGTCCTTTTATATGGCAAAAAGAATGTTGGCGAAAATGATCTTTCGGGACTACGGAGAAGACCCCAACCATGTTTACCCATGACATTGATTCCCACCACAGCGACAAAATTCTCTCACACCTGAAAAATAAATGAGAAGCATCCTCCGCATGACTTCTACAAAGAGGGCAATTAGTATCACTTTCTAAATTCCTTCTTCTTATAGTAGTCTTAGTAGGTTGTCTGTCCCACAGCAGTCTCCATGCAAAGCATGAGGCTTTACAAGGGATTTTTAGTTTCCATAATTCCTTGAACACTTCGACCTAGTTTTGACTTAGGTCGTCCCTATTGAGTATCCTATAGGCGCTTTCCACAGTGTATATCCCACTTGTAGCTCCCTCCCATAACCAAGAATCTGGTAGCTTCCCTTGTACCCCCAAACACCTGTATTTCCTCCAGAAATTTTATTGCCACTTCTATTTCAACCTCCATGAGCAGCCGTCTCCATCGGAACTGCCATTCCCAGCCACCCTGAACTAGTGTTTCCATTTGCTGTATGTAGTGGTGGTGTTGTTTTGAGTTTTGGTACATTCTGGGATATTTCACCATCAATGGCACCCTATCCTCTAACCATCCATCTTCCCAAAAGAGCACTTTGGATCCGTAGTTCACCTTCCAACTTAATTCTCTAGTAAACCAACCCCCCTCAACATTCTAACTACATACTAGACTTAAATCCCTCCACCATATAGAGTCTCTGGCTGACCTCCTTGGCTCATCCAAATTCCTCCAGCCTCCATTCTTTGATTCCAATATTTGTGCCCACAGATCATTCATGTGGTGAAACAAATTCCAGCGCCACCTCCCCAACAATGCTTGATTAAACTTCACTAGATCCTTAACACCCAAACCCCCTCTCTCCTTCGTTAGACACACAGAATCCAAGCTGACCCAAGGGATTTTCTTTTGATCATTGTTGCCACCCCACAAAAATCTCCTCTAGAGCCTCTCCAATCTATTCACAACTTTCGTCGGCACCCTGAAAAAAGAAAAGAAAAATATAGGGATCGAATTAAGAACCGATTTTATCAAGGTCACCCTTCCCCCGAAAGATAAGTATTTTTGTTTCCATTTGGACAATTTTCTCTCACATTTCTTAATTATAGGATACCAAGTCTCACAACGCCTCGGATTTGCCCCGATTGGAACACCCAAGTATGGAAAAGGTACTGACAACACCCTACAGTTAAGAAAGCTGACAGCTGAATTGATCCACTGTTCATTCTTTCCAAATGCTCCAAATCTGTACTTATTACAGTTTAACCTCAATCCCGCAACCATCTCAAAACTCCCCAGCATCACTTTAATAATTTTAACATTTTCCATCGATGCTATCACGAAGAAAATTGTATTGTTAGCATACTGAAGTATACTAATTTCAACTTGATTCCTCCCCACCTTGAAGCTGTCATACAGATTCTTCATTTGGGCTTCTCTCATCAGCCCAATTAAACCTTCCGCTGCAATATTGAATAAAAAAGGGGCGACGGGGTCCCGTTGTCTAAGACCTCTTTGAGGAATGAACTCAGCTGTTGGACTTCCGTTTACCAAAATGGATATAGAGGCAGATTTTAGGTACCCTTCAATCCAAGATATCCATTTACGACAAAAACCCATCCTCTTCATCATACATAAGAAATTTCCAACTTACCGAATCATAAGCTTTTTCATAGTCCACTTTGAATATCAAACAACTCTTATTACATCTTTTTGCCTCCTCCACTACCTCATTTGCAATCACCACACTATGTAATAGGTGTTGCCCTTCAATAAAAACAGATTGGCGATCATCAATAATGATTAGTAGCACCTTCTTCAACCTTGTTGCCAACACCTTAGCCACAATCTTGTAAATGCAACCTATTAGTGAAATAGGTCTATAATCATTAAGATTCTGAGGATCTTGTACCTTAGGAATCAGTGCTAAGAATGATGCATTCCCACCCTTCGGAAAAATTCAATTTACACAGAATTCATTCATGAAGCGGAGCAGGTCAGGTTTAATGATATCCCAAAATTCCTTGATGAATTTGAAATTTAAACTATCCGGACCAGGGCTCGTCTCACTATCTCACTTCAGATTCATCAAACCACCCCACCAGGAGATTGTTATGGTGTTGTTCCAGTGCCCTAAATTTAACTCCATCTAATTTAGGCCTATCCAGATCAGATTCTTCATATCTGCTCTTGAAAAAGAGTCTAATTTCGTCTTTCACCCTGCTTGGTTCCTCAATCCAACACCAACCAGCAAACACACCCTTCACCATATTCTTCCTACGTTTCCAGCTTACTGTCAAGTGGAAGAAACGGGAATTACAGTCTCCTTCTCTGATCCATCTAGATCTAGCTTTTTGTCTCACTATTGAAGCATTTGTCTTTGCTGTGGTCCACAAGTCCTGCAATTGCTTCCTCTTTTTTATTTCAACCTCAGTCAATTTTCTGTCATCAGCTTCTACTTCCAGCTTATTGATCTCCGCTTCTATGCTTGTTAGCCTTTGCTGAATATCACCGAACTGTGCTTTGTTCCATGCTTTTAACTTCTGTTTAAGACTAATTATCCTTTCTTTTAACATATAGTCCCCCCAACCATAGCCCAAGTTTGCAATCCAGACCTCTCTAACAACCTTCCTGAAATCAATATCATCCAGCCAACAATCTAGAACCCGAAACAGTTTCGGACCCCAATCAGCAAATGAGGATTTAAGCATTATTGGACAGTGGTCTGAAAAATTGCGGTCCATTGTAATTTGAGTGCTTCCTGCCATAATGTCATCCAATCTGCAGAAACAAGAGCTCTATCCAATCTACTTTTAGCCGTTCCTTTTGGTAGTACCAAGTAAATTTTCTCCCATCCTGAGGCACCTCCTCAGCTTCTAAATCCGCAATCCATTCATTAAACTCCTGAAATTTGTGGCGTCAACCTATGGGTTTCATTGTTTTTCTAATCTCTTCCCTAGCAAAATGTGAAAGATTACTAAGCCCAATCTTTCAGATGGTCTTCTAATGTTGTTAAAATCACCTATTATGCACCATAATCCTCCCAAATTGGCTCTCCTTAATTGTCTAATTTCTTCCCAAAAGACTCTTTTCAAAGCTGTCTCACAAGGTGAGTATACATTGATTATAGTAACTTTCTATTTTCTGCTACCCAAGACCCTTCCAAGTAAATAAAGCCACTACCTGTCACCTTTTTCTCTAGTTTAAATGAGTCTTCATTCCAGGTACATAAGAGATCACCAGCTTTGTTACATGCTGGCAGACATTCCCATGTTGCACTAGAATCCCCGCCACAGAGCTTGGCATAGCACCTTGTCTATAATTTCTTTTTTTGTCTCCTGTAAACATAGCATATCAATTTTTTCTTTACACACCATTTTTCTTATTGAGTTCCACTTTACACCCCTCCTCAGTCCCCTAATGTTGTAAGACATGATCCTCATAAAACACCCTCACTATTTCCCAGCCTCAAATTAGCATCAATTTACTAACCACTTCCTCTTGGTTACTGCAAGATACACCTAGGTGTTTTGCCAAAGCCCAATTCCAGCAGCTTGTTTTGCATTTGTTGAAAAACTCGACGCTGACATCGGGCCCACACTGACATTATCATTGTAGCCATCCCCCCATACCGCAACTTCCTTTGATTTGCTGCCCCCCATCCTTTTTGGAGATGTCGCCAGAGTATAAGTAACAACCTCCTTTCCCTTGTCTGTATTCAACTTCTTTTTAAAGACATCTTGTTTATCATGAATTTCACTGTATTATGTCTCCTTTTTGCACCCTCTGCTCCTTGCGTAGACTTTCCATTTGGGGTCAGGCTCAATTACCTTTTGGCCTAGAGGTGTGTTGTTATCTTTTATGAATTCAGCCATTTCCTCTATAGTGGGTCCGTCATCTCCATCAGCATCTTCTCTCTCCTTTGTACCAGAATGTGATATCTTCCCTTCCAACTCAAAATATTGGCACAAAAGTGAACCCATCTAATCCCCACTTTTTATTTTACAGTGGCTTTCAAAATTTGACTCCCTCCACTCTCTTTCGTTGACCATCCTCTCATTAGTGCCCATCTTCCCTCTCCACCTGCCCGAAACTCTGTGCAGTATGCACTGCGTTGCTGTTGTCGCTTTCACCTCGAAACCTGTTGGGGTTAGTGACAAGGTTCCACCGAAAGAGCTCTGCACTTCATCTCTTTTGCTGCTGCATGTGTCAGAAACATAGTGATTGTCCTCTGGGTCTTGCTGAGCACCTTGACCATCGTGTAAAGGCGTCATTCCCCCAAATTCTCTGCGCTCGTAGTTGTCACCTAACACCGTTGTGGCTGCCGTCGGGGACTATACGGCACATAGATGTCCCTGCGGCGACATACTTACGTCCACAGTGGCTGCCTCTGAGGACTGTGCGGCACCTATGTGTCCCTCCGGCGATTCACTCAAGTCCGTCGTGCTCTCGTCAAAAGAGATTTCATCAGAGGACCCATCAAAACCCCCCGTATAGCACCTGCACCTCCCATGATTAACGCTGGTTTCTTCAATGATATTGATCGTGAAGTCAATCCCGTTTATGTGCGCTAGTATTTTATGCTGAATGACAGGTTGCCATGGAGTTTTGACGAGCACGCGTACCCTATCAAGACGATGGAGGTCATCTGTGTCATCGTCCATCTCCACCACTTCGCCTATGCCGGCCTCTATTTTTGGGATATTGTCCGAATCCCACGCATGTAGCGGAATTCCCCAGCAAAGCACCCAAACCAGCCTGAAGCCAGACCTCATAGATGGTTTCCATTTTTCCAAGGTATGAAACATGGACAAACGCGTAGCCTCTTCATCTCAGCATAGCTCCTCAGCTTTCAAACCGTTCATGCCCATGAGCAACACCATGTCGTCGCCGATGTATTTTGGCTTTATTTCCTCACCTCCATCCCATAGAAGTTCCTTTTCTAGTCTATCGAACATATGTAGTTTTCTTAATCTACCAACCCACACATTGGTAAGCCACTCCTTGTTTTCCATGGAGATGGATAGATGAATTGACGAGGAAGATGGTTTAGATGACTCCGATGCGTATTTTGGAAACTATTTCTTCTTCACCAAACATCTGGATGACTATTTCTTCTTCACCAAACATCTGGATGACGCGACTACATTCGCGTAGGACTCCTTTTGGGCTTGTCGTAGAGGGAAATGGTTCCGCTGTGCTCCTACAGTTTCTGTCTGTGTTAACCTCCCCATATCAGTGACCTTTTCTTTCTTCTCAAACTTATCTCCTAGTGTCCCGATCCTGTACTGCACCTTCTTGTTATTGTTCTCTGCAATTCTCCGTTCCCTTTCTTGCCTTGGAATGTTTGCATGCAGTTTTAGGCCGCCTATAATCAGATTGTCCAACTGCCACTCCAATTTCAAAACGTCTTCTACACCTTTGAAGCAAACAAAACCATATCTTCTGCCATTTCTGTTCCTATTCTTTGCGATGAATATTTCCCTGACATCCCCCCACTTCTTAAATTCGAACCACAGTTCCTTTTCCCCCATATCATCTGGAAAACGGGTGAAATAGAAGGAGGATACATCTACAGCGTCCCTCCAATTATTTTGCGTTGCTACCCTTCGCCGTGCCGCCGTCAGCACCGCATAGTGTTGATTGTACCTTTTCCCGGCGTGATAATTGTCGTGCTGTCTCTCCTGATATTGCTTACTCACCCACCCACTGCTTCTCTCTCTACCACTCTCTCTCATCACTCACTGTTATATAGAAGGCTTTCATAATTTGTTGGTATTGTCTTGTGGTTTTTGTATGAGCTATTATTTAGCTATATAAATTTATTAAATTATAACTGAGTTCCTTCTATTTTACAGGCCACTAGTGGAGAATGTAAAGAGTACTCAGAGGTACATCAAATACACTGCTGAAGATCTAGAGCGAATCTTAGGTGAATTTTTTGAAGGAAAAAGCATGAATGATAACAAGCGGTAATTGGAGTCATGTTGGAGGTAGGCTAGTTTGCCTCTGCGTCATGGTATTTAGAGGTTTATAGGATCTAGATTTTACATTTAGCACATATGGACTTTTCTATGTCTTAGTTTATCTCTTTTGAGATGCATATATATGCAATATGGGATTGGTGCCCCCATCAAACTTGGTGAGGTCAAAGGTCATAAAGTTCAAAGCAGAGGAGAGGGATTATATAGGAAACTTTTATAGTATTTAGGTAGAATAAGAAGATATGTAACAAGTGATATAAACTGTATTTATATCATATAGAAGAGATAAGCATGGAAGAAGCTACTGGAATGGGATCTAATATCATCAGAAATGATTGCTAAGTATGTTACAATAAATAAGCCACCTAACAAACTAACCTATGCTGAATCCACGAGCTACTATGCAACCATGATCTTCTCATTGCATGTTTGGTTTCACATTTAAGGCTCTCTAATGTGCGTCATCGAGAAGCTACAAATTGTAAGACAATTACCAAACGGACTCTGAGGATGCCACTAGCTTCTGCAACGTTTATTTGTATTTGACGCAGTTTCATTAGATAACGTGCATAACCAAAACACATTCACTATCTTTGTCCCCTCACAGCAACAGCACAAGCAGGTAATGTCAACAAGATAGCTTGGAGACTAATGGAGACTTAGAACTTGTTACTTTTTAGATGTAAGACGTATATTGTTTTACTTTACTAACTCATTAAGATTCGAATTGTCAATATTTTATTTCAAGAAATTTTTATAAAAAGAGATAAAAAAAAAAGTGTAGGGATGGTAATGGGGTCAGGGTGGGTGTGGGTAGTGCTTTCACCATCTGTCCCCATTTTTATTAGCAAGTGGCTGTGTTAATGAATATCAAAGGATATATGGGATATTTACTAGTTTACAAATTATAAAGAAAACAAATATCATGTAATACAATAGTAGGACACTATATTAACACCACTTAATATAACTATTATTATTTTTTGTAACATTAAAATTTCAAATAATATATCAAGTTTATTTACATATTTTGTAATAATCAATCTAGGTAATCTTTTTTGTTACAAGAATAATAATAAATGTTACGAATAAAAGAGTTTTTATCTCATCTCAAAATGACATAAAGATCATAGTACACTTAATTTATTTAATACAATTTTTTATATATAAATACACAGTTTTATTCTTTAGTTACTTCGAGCAACTCGATTGTTTGCTATGTATCTATTGCATCATAGGTATAAAAGACACCTATAATAGATAAATGTAATTACGATCCCACATCATCAAGGGTAATAGTCATTTTCTATGGGTAGATGGAAACTGCTAGTTTCCTTATGTCATCTCTCCACAAAAGCAAATTAAAGTTTTCTATCTCCTGTCTCCATTAAACATGTAATTAGAGGGCTTAAATCCGTACCAACCACTAAATCTTCAATTTGATGTGCAAACCTTCCAAATTTCTGCATCTTCTTTCCATGAGAAGTCAACTTTAACTCAATACGTTCCTACAAATAATTATGATATCAACACTGGTATATCTTGGGGCCCGCTTGGAAAATCCTCTAAATCAGCACCTCCATTCTCCATAACTGGAATGTGAGACTCCTAATAAGCTTTGTGAGCAACAACATCCTCAATAACAGCTGCACCTACCCATTGTCTAAGTGCCAATGTTATCGGTCTTCGGCATTAAGGGACTTTTTCTTCATTACCACTAACCTCTGTACCTAAAGCTTTGTCTAAAACTTTGCCTAAAGTCTGATGCAATCCTCTTGTTCTAACCATAATCTATAAATTTTCCCAATTATTAGTCTAACACTTCAAATCAACCCACAACTTCAACAAACTACTCTTAAATTGAATATAAAACCATACCAACAAATGCTATACAATTGCAATTGAAAATAACTTACATCTTATATGAAACAATTAATTCCAACTATTTTCATGAGTACTCAATGCACAACATGTTAATTAAATTATACACAATTACAAATATTTATTACTGTAATAAACCCATACTACTCAATCGACAAGATGTTAATTAAATTGTTTATCCAAATGGATCATAACTATCTAAAAAACTAACAAGTCGCACACTAAGCATAACAATACTATCAATATGAAATGATTAATTTCATTTTTTAGTAGATTCAATCTTATAAAATTTATCATTTTGGAGAAATAAAAATCGAGTAATTTTTCCTCTTTTGATTTCTATAAATAAATATAGCACATTTAAGATAAAGAATAATATATTTTCCTTTATTTACAAAATATTCAAACTTTGATACCTATAACTATACTTTACAAAAGTATATCAATTATCAAATGTTAATTTAAATTTAATTATTAAAGTAACAAATGATTTTTAAACCCATGCGGATTGACAATCTGTATGGGTTAAACACGACAAAAAAAAGGCAAAACAATCAACACGGCGACAACAGTACTCACAACTGTTGTGGCGAAAAACTAATGAGACGAACGACGGAATGACGAAGCACGATGCAACGGAGGATGGCCAATGGGTGCAGGAAGAAACGCTGAAGGATTGAAGCGAAGAGGAAGAGAAGACGACACAACTAAGAGGCTGAATGGTGCGAGGAAGCTGAAATGTGTTGTGCAATCCTTATTTGAAGTTTTAAGTGAAAGGTAATTTTGGTTTTTCACTCTTTTTACTGGGTGTATGGGAGTTTTGAATGATGTAGGAAGAAAATCTCTTATCTTTATCTCGTGGCCTAATGACACATTGTTTGTAAGAATACTTGAGGATGTATGTATTTTTGTCATTCTCACTCGAGTGTTAAATTATGAAAAATAAAGATATAGGTAGATTATTATAGGCATCTATTGAATGATTAGTGATTTTTAATAGATTGAATGTTTTCAAATAATTATCCTACTGTTTAGAAAAAGGTTTAATATATATAGCCATGCAACTATGCAAGTTCTAAATAAACAGTTGTAATTATAATTTTAAAATTTATTGTAACTTTGGAGATGTATAAATTTGTTGCACAGTTAATTAATGAATGGAAATATTTTTTATATTATTATTTGATGTATGTAAGTTTAAAATTGAGAAAATTATCTATGCATTGATGGTCTAAAGATTTTCACATTTTTATCCAATGAAAAATGTTTTATATCATAAATTTGTTATGATGAAAAAATGATAAATTAATTGGCTTGTAACAAAAGTCATATATTACCTTATATTTTGATGGGTTGGCAGCATAAATTTTCTTACAATAACAATGCATACAAATTAAACAGTAAAAAAGTTGATTAGAGTTCCTTGAGTTATATCTGTGATAGTAAAAACTTTTAATAATTTGATATAATTTTAAAAAATTCAAAAGGTATTATATTAAAATTATTTTTTATTTTATGATGTAATTAATGTGAAGTGTTTTGGCTTATTAAAAAATATTTTGTAAGGATAATGTTAGGTCACTTTTATTTTTCACATGTTATAAAATGCATATTATAAACTATAACAGTATCCCTCCAAGTGTTATTGTGACACTGTCATTTCTTCTTCTTGTTATAGTGACACTAAATATTCCCTTGGGCCATGGCCTAGAAACAAAAAATTATCGGGGTGTGCTTCATACACCAGAGATTTTTCTCATACACCATTATGAATTTTCATAATACCCAAAATAGCCTTAATGAAAGAAAATAATATATAAACGTTAAGTAAAGCAAACGCGAGAAAGGGAGAAAGCTGTGAGCTGCTGTAGTTTTGGATCCATTGTTTGAGCTTGTGGCATTGGTTGGAATCGCCATTGGTGAGG
>PYAF01005873.1:703427-753528 GCA_007407185.1 Glycine tomentella
TACTACATACTAGTAAAATTATAAATTTTAATAAAAACAAAGAAAAAAAATATTTTTTTGATTTCTAATGTAAAAATTTATTCTCTTTCAATTTATTCTTTCCATGTTTATTTCTTAATTAAATTTTAATATTTTTTTATCAATAATTGTTAAAATAACTGTATATCACAACATAATTTATTTATGGTAAATCTAAAATATAATTTATATGTTTAAAATATTTATTTATTATAAATTGTAATTAAAACATAATTTAAATATTTTTAAAAAATATTTATTATAAAGTTTAGTTATATAAAAAATATTTTGTATATTTTATAAACTAAAATAATAATTATATTAAAGTTCAGGAAATATAAAAGTAATTTGTAAATTATTTTTATACTTTCATACCATGTTTGTGCAATTGTTAGTATTAAATCGTATAATTAGCTAGCTGAAGAATCCAAGGTCATACTGCACAAAAGATTCTATGACTATGTCAGATAGTGATGCCACAATTATATATTGATTATTGGGAGTTGGAGATCCAAGAAATCCCTTACTTTCATGCACAAAATTCTTGTAATCGAAAGAAGAGATCGATGGCAGAAAAAGATAGTGGTCTTATATGTATAAAACAACCGTTTTGGCTTTATTAATTTTTATTTTTATTTTTTTCCCTTCTCTTTTCCTAAAGACTGCAAAAGCTCTGTGTGTGGAAACTTTGTCTCCATGCCAAATTCTTATTTGCCACTATCTCCCTTCACTCAAAAAGTTTGGGGTGTTGTAGCTTGTGTTGGGCAACACATTAACTACAATATACATTCAAATAAAAGAGAAAAGTTGCATTGCCTTTTGAGGAGTATGAACATTTTGAATGTTTATTTGGGTGAGCTCTTTTTTGTTTTTTAATGCTTATAAGGGCTTTAATGACCCCCCCCCCCCCCCCCCCCCCAAAAAAAAAAAAAGAATGAAATTAGTGGGGCTATATGCTTTTCAAATTCTCTTTTTCCTTGCGTCCGTAATGATTTTTGGATCGTGTTCTTTGAATATCTTCATATTTTATAGAATCTTTTGGTCATCTCGGGATGAACACTTCAATGATAAGTTGCACATTAACAACCACGTAATAAATTGGACATTTATATGATTAATAAACTGGAAATTATGGAATAGGAAATTAGACAGGTTAATTTGTCTGTAAAATGCTTTAGATATTCATTATCATTTTTCTAAATTATCATATACAGTATATACGTTGTTTAAAAAGTACATCTGGATTTACTTTTCTATTGACTACATCAATTTATTTTTAAAATCAACCCACCATAGTACGATTCGTAGAAAGTTCTTCATAAGATATATAGAATCACTGGTATATATAATGTTTGATTTCTTTTTTTGTCTTTTAAATTTAGATTGAGTGGTTTTATTTACTCAATTATTTCTAGTTAAATTCTTTTATTTTTTAAATTTAAGTAAATTTAGTCTCTCTGAATTATTTCCGCCTTATTAAACCTTTAATTCTGATTCTCTATTCAACTTATTTGTGGTTTATGATGAGTCTGAGATGCAAAATAATTTTCAAAGTTCAAAACTAAAAACTCTACTGAAAATTAGATAAAATTTCAAAGATTTTATACTATATGTATGATTAATATTTAGATTTGAGAATGAGAAAATTGAGATTAGCTATGTTAATGCTGAAACAAAAATTATGTTAACGACCAATGAGATAAAATCAAAAGTATGACGAATGCAAAAGTCAATAATTTGTAATGATATGATAATGCAAGATTGATTGAATATAAATAATTTTACACTATACCAATGTATTATAGTTAAATTATATGATATTTTTTGGAAATTAGATATTTGGTTGGTCTGTTTTGAGAAAAAAGAGAGTTTAAAACAATTTAATTGAAAAAAAATTGGATAGAGATTGTGGCATGACTTTAAGCTGCACGGAGACCATTTCATTTTCTTGCTCTCGTGCTGGATGTCATATCGTTTAAAGGTTTTAGGGTAAAAGAATTGGCAAAGTAAGACAAGGAATTAATTATATATATTAATGAAATTAAGTAAAAAAAAAGTATTCTAATCCATAAAACAACTTAATATAAGTCAAAACATCACCTAAGATCAATTACAATCTTTAACACTTCGATATACTCCATTTTAGATGGCAAATACACTAATCTTAAATTGAGTAAAAGAAATCCAGTGCTTTTGAAAGTAACTATATAAGACCAAAGCTTTTATCAAGTCTAGCAGAAAAAAAGATCATGTTCTTTTGTTAAAGACTGTCCCATTATGATGCAATCAAATGCACTATACAAATTTCACTATCACAAATTCACAATATCAATATTTTTATTTTTTAATATCGGATTAATCTTTGAACTAGCTAGTCAACACATTAATTTAAAGTTTAATGATCCAACCGTAATTAAATTGGATTTACATAAAATTATATTAAAAAAATGAAATATTGTACGTAATTTTATAATACTAAAAACTAAAATAAAACATATTTTTATAGTTCTTTTTTAAGTGAGTTTTATACGTTCTTAACATTTAAAGTAAATACAAAATATCAAATAAAATATATTATAATACTTAAATCGAAGTTTCAACAATACATGTCAATGTTTATTATTAATAAAAATTTAGACAATATTTTTTTTGGTGAATTTAACAAGTTGACTTTTAGAATAAGAAAAAGAAAATAACAAATATATTAGACAAAATTTCAATATTTTCTACCCTAGTATTAACCCACCTGTAGCCTGTAGGTGCATGGTACTGTACGTTCTACAGAAGTTTGAGCCATATAATTTGGAAGCCAAATTAACCTGAATAGCAAATGTACAAAATTGAATAAAAGTGAAATTAATATAAATAGGATACAACTTCATATCAACAGTATGGCAAAATATCCAAACAAAATATAGTTGGGAACCTATGATGATACTATTTATCTTCTAAAGATTCATTTTTGCAGGGATTCCATGCCAAAAGATTCTGACAAGAGATCGAAGGTCAACAAGGAGCCAAACATTTTCAAAAAAAATTCCTAAAAATGGTAATATTTGAAACTGACGACTGACACATTCCAAGACTATGAAATGTTCTTTGAGTGATCTTCACACTATAAGCAACTTGAAAAGAAGAGAGAAATTAAAACATATAAAGTCTAGACTAGACAAACCTTGGCACTATTAATTAGTATAATTCTACCACCCAAGGACAAATGCGTTTTTAAGTATGATTGAGTAGGAATAAAAGTTAGTATTTACATTAAACAATTCTTTTTGTGAGAAAAGTATTAAAAAAAGGATTAAAATCTAAAATCCCTATTTATATATAGATATATTTTAAGCTTTAAATTTTTCACTTGATAGTTGTGTTCTATCCTCATCCATGATAATAGAATAATTGATTAAGTTAGAACAACTCATATTTAAGTCTTAAACCAAAATAAAAAATACTAACATAAAAAATTCTCAATTGAAAAGATAATAAAGATAACGATTGCTAAAAAAAGAGTTGTGTGATTTTTTATTATTTTAATTATTTAATTTTTTTTCTTTCTAACCCTTTAAAGATTTAAAAAATTTAGTTTTAGTTCCTACTTCAAGTACTAACAAACATTAATTGATAACTTGTAACAATGGACGGATACATGTACACAAATGGAGCAGCCAAGAGCTTTAGCCCCCTCCTCAAATATTATTAATAATATATATACTAATTAATAATAATAATAATATTAATAATATATTACTTCTACTAATTATTTTACATAGATCAAAATTATATTTAACCTTTTTTAACGTATTTTGCACCTGTTATTTTTTTTAAAAAAAAAACAAGCTTTTATCATTTCAATTCCTAATTGATATTCTTATTTTTAATAAATTTTTTATGCATACATAATAATTTAATTTTTTATTCACTATTTCTTACCTAATAAGATTAATAACAGTAACAACAATAATTAATAATTGGTTCCAAATAGTAAATAATAATAATATATTGATATATAAATTAAGTAATTGTTTAATTTTTATATACTCACACATACATAAATATGTCATTTTTACATAATTTTATATGTAGTTGATAAGTTATTACTAATCACTTATATATAGTTTAATTCACTAAATTTAAACTTCCAATTTTTAGTTAATTTTCAACTAAATATGCCAAATAAAGCCTAAATTTTTCAGTGGACAAATTTTTTCATACTTTTCAATCATACATAAATAATTAGCGTTTAAAAAAATCTTTTATATTGTTCGCGAAAATTAGAACATTGAAATTGAAATGAGAATCTACAATCATCGGGAAAGGCAGGTCTAGGTTTCTTGTAAGGTGGGTAAGGAACATACCTTTGGATTAACATAGTAAACATTTAAAAGCTTCAAGATCAATTTATGTCATTTAATTTTATTTCTTTTGCTCTTTTTGTTATCTCGAACATGAAGGATCAAATAATTAAGAATTTGGTCTACCCTTCCTAGTAATTAAGAATTATGCCATATAATTCAGTATTTACTTTTTTTAGCTTTAGTTTTCCATACTTCCTTTAAAGGAAAAAAAAAAAAAAGAAGAATCCTAATTCATTTTTTTACAAGTTAAAGTTACTTAAAGGATGGCATTAAAAAGAAGAAGAAAAAAAAAAAAGGCATGCTATCTTTTGTCTATGGTAGATTTCTCCAAATTGGATGAAAAAACAAATCCCTATACTGTGATATAGTAAACTGTGAAACATGTAATTAATGAGAAAGTTGGCTTAAATGTGTTTTTCGTGTAAGTTAGCATTTTTTATTTATTTTTATTTTTATAAGTTTATTTTTTAATTTTAATTCTTGTAAATTGTTTTTTTTTGTTCATGTAGTTTTTTTTTTATTCACTTGTAATTCTTGTAAGTATTTTTTTTTTAATTTTAATACCTTTAAGATTTTAATATTTTCATTTATAATTTTTATAAGTTAGTGTTTATATGAATTATTATTAGAAAAATGAATTTACAAAAATAAAAAAAAAATAAAAAAATGATTACTTACCGAAATAAAAAACATATTTAAATCAAGAATGTTCGGGTTCAAGTATATACATTTAACAATATTGTTAATTGAAAAATTACGGCAACCCTCTAAAGTCATAACGAAGCACAAAATAGTATTGTGTTCAGAAACCATCCCCACTCCCTCTTAATACTAAATGCCATGGCATAATAATGGATGAGCAGACCTCTAGCATGTATGGGTTTATGTTCCACACAGCCTATACCCCCTTTAAATCGTAGATTAAATGAGAAAGATTAGAGGATATAGAGAGGAATTTACAAATCGCTTGAGTGATCAACAACACTCAACTGGATCAACAACACTCAACTTCATGCCCCAACCACACACAAAAAAAAGAAGCAAAGTCGAAAAATAGACCCAAATTAAACAAAAGACACGTAAACCTGACAGCGGTGGCGTCTCTGATGTGTGCGGCTGCGCCGTCGTGCTGATTGCATAGTGGGTTAGGGATTTTTGTTTTCTCCAGCAAAGAACTTACTGTGCACTGACACTCAAAGTCGCGAGGGAGCTGTGACCTAGGTTCGGGATTTTTGTGCGGGGAGCAGAGAAAAATTTCTTTAAATTTGTTTTTAAATTTTACAAAGCATCAAAGTCGATTCTTATAAAAACCGACTTTGAATAATGGAAAACGACGACGGGCATCATCAGGACCGACGTCGATTTTGTAATATTGTTAATCTAATTACAAAAATGCCACCAATTAATTTACGAAGTCAGTTATTTAACAACCGACGTGGATTGCGCATCGTGGAATAATCATTTTGTAGTAGTGAATATACTCTTTTATTCCCAACTTTATAAAAACTTGTCAATTTTATATTTTTATCATCAATAGAATTAATGTGACATGCTAAAATAATTATACATTTTATCTTTAACTTTTTATTTTTTTGATAAATTTTAACTCCAACTTTTACACCACATCAAGTTAACTATGAAAGATAAAATTTGTAAGTTTTTGTTTAAAAATATAGATATGTCAAATTAATACCTTAAGAACAAGATTCATAAAAAAATAAAAAAATTAAGGGTGAAATTTACAATTAAATCTTTTTATTAAGAATTTAATTACAATGCACATGTAAAAGCTTTTATATATAATTTCATGCAATCATAAATTGTAACTATAATATGATAAGACATTCAATCATAGAAGTTATACATATGTATGGGGGTGATAGTTAATAGCTGACGAAATTTTAAATTGTCGGTGTATGAAAATTATTTTTTGAATATGTTTCCTTAAAATTCTTTGTCAAACAAAAAAATATTTCCTTAGAATGTTGTTTATATAATATTAAATACTATATATCAAATACTTTATGATAGACCATAATGAATTTAGCTGTGTTGTTAAAATAAGATTGGACTTTCGAGAAGAAAAAGATTGGACCAGTCCAACTATGAAATGACATTAGACTGTTTTTTTTTTTTAAGTATGAAAATCAAATTTGTAAAGAAACAAAGAAAAATCATCAGCTTACAATAAATTATATTGAGAATACGTTATACATTATTGATTGTCTAAAATAATTTTTACATAATTATTTAACCATAAATTATTATATAATAGATTTATTATTTTTTTTAATAATTATCCTAAATATTATACTAATGATCATTTTTAATTAATTAATAGTATATTTTTTATACTAATAATATATAACTATTAAACTCTTAAGTATAACTTGTGATTTGTCGGTTCAAACCACTTTGTAAAAAAAATGTTTGATTTAATTTCAAATTTAATTTTAAATAAAATTTAATGATCAATGCATTGATTAACAGTATATGAGTTATGATATATATATATATATATATAAATTTTAATTTTTAATGTTATGAAACAATAAATATTATATTTTTATTATATTATTTAATATACACTGATAAAAATATTGGTTAATATATCATATTAAAAATTAAAATAATTTTTTTAATCATGATTATACTATTAGATCTTAATTTAATTTAGTATCTTTATACCCCTTAAACCACTACATTTTTTAAAATTTGGAAATATAGAGATATCTCTCTAAAGTGGACGTTACCCCCTCGTCTCAAAATAAATCATATGTTCTTGGAGGGAAAACATTTAAAGCAATGAATGCTTTATCTATAATGAAGGAGAGAATTTTGAGCATTATTATTATTATTTTTATGTATTCCCTTTCTTTTCCTTATGTAATGCTACGAGAGGGTACTTTTGGCAATTTCCATAAAGTACCACTAAACACAAAAGAAAAATGAGTACGAAAAAATCTTCTAAGGTTATTTAGGTACATCATGTTCCAAAAAGTAAGAGGTGTCGTTAAGAAGTTACATTGACTCATGGTTAAATGGTTGCTGCATATAAAGTTCCATAATCTATTAAAAAAAGAAAAAACTAGTATTTTGGCTCAACGAGCATTGGTTGTATCAGCTGAGTGTAGGTTTAAATAGAAGTTACATTGCACCATAAAATAACTTAACTGAAGTTTGCATCAAACCAGCCAATTTTGCATTCAAAATCAGGTGGTTTAAATATTTTTTAACTTATATTTTGTTAATAAATTTTTAATGTATAAAAAAAATTAACGATATAGATTCTTGTTACTTCCCCTCTCTCACTACACACAAAATCTATTTTATTTTAAATTAATACTCCAACATATATGAATCAGTAGTTATTCAAATAATAGTAATTAATAACTTGGTTTTATGGTTGGTATTTAATAAGTAAAACATTTTATTTTAATTTCGAGTGAGAACGAGACTGCAAGAGATCGAAGGAATCAAATAATACATACATATATATATGTATATATATATATATATATATATATATATGTTTATGCATGAATTCAGATACTCGTTCCATCTTAGCATGATATATTCTTCTTAATGATGCACCTATAATTCTGCAATTTGCTTCGTTTTTTAAGAATTAGACCCTCATGCATGATCTTTAAACGATTTTAACTTTTGACTTATGGATTTGTGAAAAGTGCTTTTTAATGTACTTTGAGATGTTTGCAAGCCTTTTCCTTTGCGGAATGCTTACGCTATGAATCATTCTTTCATATACCATAAGATGACCTTTAACCTTTTGACAAGTCTTATTTCCTTAAAAGACTTGTTTGAACTGTCCATGAAATAAAGTGGCTTCAAAGAACATGGGGCTGCATAGCTCATGTTACCACATACGTCGAGTAAAATAGTCCTAGCTCAGAGGATGTAATCAGCAAGACATTCTAGAGATTTTACCTAGACATTGTGCATGGGAATTAACACGGATGTGTTCCTGTTGTCTTTTAAGACTTGTAAATTAATGAAGTTAATTACCTTCCTTATTCACTATCTTTCTCAACAAAATGTTAGATTATTTAGTTATTTATGGGATAAAATATGTGTGGATCTTTGTAAATTTTAAAAAATATTAATTTTGTCTTAATAAAAATTTTCATATTAATTTTGTACTTGTAAAAATATTTTTTTTTTCTAGTCCTCATTGTTAACTCAGATAAAGGTTTCTTGACATAACAAACATACATAATTACTTTCTCTTTATCTTCTCAAACACTCAAAAAGACACTAGAAATTACTATTGTTTCATCAACTCTTCTAATCTTATCACTTTTGTGATAGTTTTTTAGCCAAAAAAAGTTTAATTCATTTTGGAGGTTAGCTATCACAAATAATTTGATTCATTTGTAATTACACATATAAGTTAGTTAATCACATCAGATTAATGTCTAATAAAATCATCATTAAAGGCTAACAAAATGTTTTATTTTTATAGAGAAAAAATTAATATAAAATATTTTATGAAATCAAAATTAATATTTTTTAAATTTTTTAATTATCAATATTATTAATTATATATGATTGATAGTTACTCGTTAAAAAAATAGTTACTATTAAGTCACTAAACTAATTAATAGGAATTGTATACTTTTATTCTTTGAGAGTGACCCTGACGGGTTGGGTCATTGAATTTTAAAAGTCCTGAGATGTTTCCATTTTCAGTTTTTCACCTGGTGAGTAAATAATTTGTCTCCTCATATAAATGTACACACACTCACCAACTAGAAGGTAGTAGTTTTTCTCACCAAATCTCTCTCTCTCTCTCTCTCTCTCTCTCTCTCTCTATATATATATATATATATATATATATATATATATATATATCTGTTCTTTCTCTTCATTAAACAATAATGGATCTTAATTAATTAGTATCAATATAATATCTATGCAAATGTTATTTATTTATCTGTCACATATTGATGATTATTTTATTAGAAAAATAAAAAAAATACTAATTAGTACGAATGAAAATTTCTCAAAGTCGTATGACTGTGATTTCCGACAAATCACTAGCTACTTTTTATAATTTTTATGATTTTTTAAAAATGTCATTGATATACATCAACATTCATATATTTCGTGCGTGTCGTTCGTATCAAATAGCTAGCGTTGGTGTTAACGCATGAGAACGTAAGAGTTCATTCTTTATCATAAAAATTAATCTTTGACCATATTTGTAACATTAAATAATTATAATTAGGCCTTCACATGCTTTCACCTGACATGCACTCTGAATATTTAGCATCTGGATCTTGCATTTTCTCCACGCTTCTTTTTCTCAAACATGACTGCTACTTTTTCTTCCCAATGAACCTTACGTTTTTTTCCAGGAACTCAATGTGCGAACTGTTATAGTCATTGTACATGTGTTGTGACTTATGAGATATGTTTCTTCTTCCTTTTTCAATGGATGACACTTGATAATACGGCTACATACCCAATTTTTCATAAACTTGAAGCGGTGAGTTTAGGAGTAACTCTTCAATTTAATCTCAACCGTACATCTGATCCAACGGTCTCCCTTTCTCTAATTGGAGACTCTTCAATTATATTGGATGAGTGAGGATTCGAATCCGTGCTATTTCCCACACAAATTCAATGAGAGAGCAAGTGTACATGTGTTGTGACTTGTGAGATAGGGTTTCTTCTTCCTCCCCCAATGGATGACACTTGATGGCCATCATATTGCTCCATATCCAATGTTCCATAAACTTGAAACGGTGAGCTTGGGATAACTCTCCAATTTAATTGACTTGACAAACATTGGAACTAATGGTTTAAGTTTGTGTGACATATACATGGGAGTTTTAGAACTTTGGTTTTGTTTAAAGATGACCAGTAGTATTCATTGGTTAGTGATTACATGCAAATCGATCAATAAGGATTTTGCTGGATTTTTTTCATGCAAAACATATTAATAATATATACGTTAATTTAATTAAAAATGTGTTAATGACAATATTATATATATATATATATATATATATATAATATAATATTTGCAATTAAATGATAAGATTTCATGAAAATCCATGATTTATATTAGTTATTAACATAAAACAACAGCCACACTATCAAATGAAGAAAAGATCAGATTAACATATATACAGATGCATGATCTCCTAGGTGTACCAACCCCATCAAAGCTTGTAAATTACACATGAAACTGTACCTCTATCTAACAGTTTTACATTACGTACTTTCCCTCACCAAGTGTCCAACTAAGCAACACTAAATAAGTGGAAAACATATATAACAAAATTATCACCCGAAAAAGAATAAAACATATAGAAAACTATATTTTCCCTCTCATATTTTAAAATTAATTTGCTTAGCAACTAACTCTATTATCTCAGCAGTGTCTCCATCTAAATGCACATTTTTTTGCACATCAACTTCAATGGCCATGTTCAAATCCAAAGAGAGGCATTGAGTTTTCTCCTCTGATTTGTCAATATTATTCTTTTTCATGTCTTCATCTGAAAATGGATAAGTGGTTCTTGCAGGAGAACAAGCTCTTGGCACTGAACTGAAGCTTTCACTACTGAAAATGACAATTGCATCCTTGAGAGGCACAGATTCACCACCAGGAAGGGTTATAGTTCCACTTTCAATTCCTTTCTTAACACCCTTTTTAGAAAAGTGATCAACATGCTCCAAATCTTCCAAGAAGAAGACCCTATGAGGGTTCTCATTCAGTGCTTCCCCAAATATCTGAAGATAACTGCCACCAAACTCATCTCTTGGTCTTTTATTTTTAGCCTCCTCATGAGTGGAAGAGAAACTACTTATACCAATGGAAACAAAGTTACTATAAGAGCCAAAAACAACTTTAGCTAGCTCTTTTGAGACCATTTCTTTTTCTTGAGAATCCAAACCTAGAAAGAAAAACCAAGTTTCTTGCCTATCATCTCTCTTCACTAAGTGATTCCCTCCTTCTCTCATTCCTGACCTGCAAAGAAGCACAGTGCTAGCAATCTCCTTAACTGTTTCTTTCTGTTGTGGAACCTTTTTCTCCAATGCATCACAGAGAATCTTCAGATTTTCATCATTATGCTCCTTGAACATTTGAGTGCTGTCCAAACCTTCCACTGCCTCACTTGAAGAAGCAGAATTGGGGCTAGAATTGGGATTTGACAAAAGTTCTGGCTTAGGAATGTTCTTCTCTGGCATGAACATTATCAAGTTTCCTTCATAGGAATCTTCACTAACAGTAGTCTCAGTGTATAACTCACATTCTTTAGGTACTTCTTTTGGTTCAGAAATGAGTGGCCAATTTAGGTGTCTCAGATTCAAACTAAGCTTTCTTTCATGTGAAGAGACTGAAGTAGGGGATGAAGGAGACGATGAAATGAACAAAAATTGTTTATCAGGATTGGAGGGAAATCCATGCGCTGAACTGCAAAATGAGTTCCATTTCTTACAAATATCCCTAAGCTTAGCATTTTCCTGGTTCAAAACAAAAAACACAGAAACATCAGTTATCAATACTTTTGTCCATAAATTAATGCCTTATTATTAATTATTTTGAATTAAGATAAGAACCTGATCCTCCGTCATGCGAGTTCTCTCTTCCTTGCAATTTTGGAGCCATGTTGGCGAGCTAGTGGTGCAATCTCTCTTGCTTATAGTAATACTATTAGTGGTGCTTTTAGCTTCTTTTTCAAAATTCAATGAGCAATCTCTGCAGCAAGTTAGATACTTGCGCACTTTGGCTCGTTCTTCAAAAGATTCTTCCTTGAGTGTTACCTTGCTTCTCTCCTGAACTTGAAAATCACTGAAACAAAGAAAAACAACAGCAAATTCAATATCACTAAAAAAAATACAATAATAGTAACATTCAAAGCAGAAAATACACAAGTATATAGAAGGATGAATTAATTACCTATCAAAATTTAAACCAAGGCTCCAGGATGATAGTAACACTGGAACTGTAAAGGGGTGAAGATCCCAAATAGTTTGAAGGGAGGAGTGACATGCTTTGCCCTTCATGTATGTTCTAAAAGTTGCAATCCCCATAAGCCACAATCTACCATTCTCCCCATTTCCACTAATCAATTTTTTAAGCTCCATCACCATATGCACCACAGAACAGTAGTACTTTGTTATTTGCTCACAGTAACTTGACCAGAACTCAAACAACCACTTCAGATCACCCAAGTATAGAATAAACCCTCTTCCCACATGACTTTTTACTAGGTTTCTAAGCTCCACAAGCTTCCTTTCAACCTCCTCCTTGCCAATGTTCCTGAAGGAGACAAGAGGGAGAGTCACAAATTGTACAAACTTCAACTCTCCTTGAGCACTCCCTCTTTCTAACTTTTCCATCACTCCCCTAACTACTCCCTCAGCACTAGCAAGACTCTCCCCAACAATGACTGTGTTTCTTCTCTTGCTCACAAGTTCACTCAAAACACTTGTTACATCATCGACTACATGATCACCAACATCATCATGAACATGGTCTTCCATAGACTTGAATGAGCCTCCAAAATGACCAAAAGATCTAGATGGGGGCATGCTGCTAGTACCGCCACCAAGAACTTGAAGCTTGGTGGTGTTTTCCTTGGAATAAGCTTGTTGCTGTGAACAAACTAATTCCATTGAAACAGCTTGTTCAACCCTTGTTTTAACAAGGGAACTAGAGAAACCAGCTTCTCTCATGACCCTACTAATACTAGGGTCATCAAGGATAGAGACTATGAGCTGCTCCACCTCAATCTTCAAGGCCAAAATGGGTTGCTGCTGGTTCTGATCAATGGATCCACGGCGTTGGTGAGCCTGAGCACGCTTGAAGGCTGCAACCAAGGCATTGGAAAGTGAGGGAGTAGTAGTGGTGGAATTATATGGAGGACTTATCAGAAGAGGGTTTGGTGTGGATGCGGGCAAACGGTTGAGGGAAACATTGAAGCAAAGTTCCAATGCCTTGTATTGGAGAGGGTGAGAGTGGCATTGAAGGCAAGCTTTGCGGAGAAGGCCTTTGGAAGTAGCAAGCATGACAGTGGCAATATGAAGAGGGGTCACTTGAGCATGCCCTCTTCTTGTGGCAAGAGCAACAGCTTGTTTAACTAGGGTTGCAGCCTCTGGTGTCAGAGCCTGTAGCTGTATGCTGCAAACTCCTGCTCTCATTTTTTTCCAACTTGTTGCAGCTTCCACAACAACAACAATAATAATACCTCACAAAAGAGAATTTGGAGTTTTGGTTAAACAAAAAAAGCTTTGGATCTCAGTATTTAGTTTTTGCTCTTAATCAGGGATATACTAGGTTTAGAAGAAAATAATTTCAATAGAGATTTGGTTCAATGAGGTTCAACAAGTTGGGTTGAAAGCAATAATAAAATTCTATTGGTCAGATATTGGTAGTATGGGGAAGATGCAGGTATATATATATATATATATATATATATATATATATATATATATATATATATATATATATATATATGTGTGTGTGTGTGTGCGCGCGCGCGCTAGCTTATAGCAGTGCATTTGAGGACACACCAAGACTAGTGTCTGCGCCGTTGATATGATAAGGGTTTTGTGCCATTCTTGTTACTGAAGCAAATTTTGGCTTTGCATGTGAAAGTGGATTGCATGTGATGCAACTCTCTCTCTCTCTCTCTCTCTCTCTCTCTGTCTCTGATTTGTATGTAAAGTTATGTGGATTATCAAAAGCTGCTTCTATTCAATCTTGTGGTGCTTTAAAAAATGCTAGCTTTAATCACAGTGAATGGAATAATTACTTTTGTCATGAATAAGCTCAAAACTTGATGATGGAAAGACAAAGAGAAAAGAGGGTGAAAAATAAAGAAAAGAGAAGTGTATAAAAGGAGGGTGTTTCTGCCAATAACGAGGTAGTGAGGAAAAAGAGGAGAGGACGGCCTGTCTGTTTGAATGGACAGTAAACAGTGGTTGTTTGATTGGCTTTTCTTTTGTCTAATCTCGAGGAGATCAAGGAAAGGAATAATAATAATAATAATTCTTGAATGATTGATGGAATAATGCCTCACAAATCAAATAAAATAACGGTTTATATGACACCATGTGAATGTTCTTGAAGTGTGTCTCTTTGTGTTTTTCTTCTAATTCAATTCATTCCAAAAGTTGGCTTTCTTCAACATTTAATATTTCCTAATCATGGTTTTCGATCTGCTGTGTCTCTCTATATAAATAGATGATAGCCTTATAATATGGTGACAAAATAGAAGAATGATGGAGTAGTATATAATATAACACATGGAAATTGGTTGATACTACCTTCTTTAAATCTGATTAACTTATATGAAAATTAACAAAATTGGATAATGTTATTTAATTTTTTAATGACATTTAAAAAAATATTTTTTTTCTGAAGTATCTTTCGTTAGAATTTGATATTTTTTGTTTTATATTTTCATTGAAACTTAAAATTATAATCACAATTAATTGCATTTTTTGGATGGTTAATGCAAGTACATTATTGCTGTCAAGTAATAAAATATTGAATCATCAAGGAATTGTATTTTATGGTTATCAATTTATCATGATTCAAAAAGATAAAACGAAATATTTTATTTAATTGAAAAGAGAAAATGTTGAGAATAAAATCAAAGGGAAAGTAATTTAAAATAAAAATAAAAATGTAAAGAATTAATTAGATAAAATAGAAATTGGGAGTTTCATACAAAAACTCTTGTTTAACTAACTAACAATTCAAGGTTCTTTCTAATTCTCTTTTATTGAAAAATTAATCTAAACTAATCTTCGTTCTCTCTCAAGAAACAAAGATGTGCTTAATTGAATTAACCCTTATTATCGTGGTGGTAAGTTCAATTAAACTCTTTACGCTCATTACTAATTAAGCTCTCCTCTTATGGTTCTAACGCACTAAGTTCACCTCTCAGTGCATTCCAAGGCGGTGATCAAACTTTAAACATGTATAAAATCAATAAGAGAATAATTAAAAGGAAAGAATTGAAGAGAATCTCAAAATAACAAGATTATCATAAACGATAGTCAACGACCATTCCATTCCAATCCATCTTTTTTTTAAGAAAACACTTAAACATATAGAGAAAAACCAAGATTGATAAGGACATCAAAATCGAGAAAGAAAAAGAAGAAAATCATCATCCTCATCCCAAGCATAGAGTCGTCGCTCATTGAGTAGGCGGTGGCATTTTTGTAATAATATGCACTTCCCAAAGTCGGTTATTGGCTAAACCGTCTTTGTTTATTGACAACTACGACGGTTACACTGCAACCGTCTTCGTAAGCTATAATTCAAATACGGTTTTTAAGAGAACCCGTCGTTGTCTTGAACATTACTTGTACGGAAATTTCATTAACACAATTAAAACCCTAAAATTACCCCTCTCTACCTTGTTGCTTCTTCATCTCTGCCAAACTTTTAGGAAGAGTTTCAATACCCTTCAATCTAACCTTGGCCGAGCCTGAGTCGTGCTTCGTTTTCTACTTCGTCTTCCGCTTCATCACCATCGCCTCCATGGCCACGCCGTTCGTCCCCTCCCCCGATTCGCAGCAAGTCAGCCACTCCAACCCAGGAGCCTGGCTCATAATCCACACTTGGAAGCCATGGGGTTGCCTTGAAGCCTGGTGCGAGCCCAACAAATTCTAACGCCATCGACTACTGTTTTCATGTCCTCCCCGGCACCGCCTACCCCGACACTATCGTTCTGAAATCGTAAGCAAGTAGGATCGTAGTGAGATCGTTTGAGTTTGTTGATCCTGAAATTATAAATTTTTGGGTAAGGTTGCACAACCTAATTCACACAAACACATATTTGTGCCCAAAATTGTGACTTCCGCCTCCATGCAGACTCTATCTCTCAATCAAACCCTTCACATCTGTGCCCAAGCCCGTTGCAGGTGACAACATCTCTTCTGAACCTCTGTTCATCTATGCTATCTCTCTTTCACGTCTGCCTTTGTTGTCTTGAAGCCTCCTTCCCCATCTTTCTTGACCTTTTCTTTTGCTGCCTTGCTGATTCCCTGTACATCTTCGCACATCTTCCCTATCTCTAGTTTCGGTTTAATGTTATGGTGATGAAACTTCAGTTTTGTGTGTCCAAGAGGCTGCTTGTTCAGCCTTTGCAACGCTGGAAAAGGATCAGAGTACTTCTTTCAACTTGCATGGTGTGGCTCCATAGTAAAATTCCTTCCTGGATTTGAGGGACCCCTTCCTTTTGTACTTGAAACCGGGTGGGTCAGTTACACTTAGCTAGTAACTGTAAGGCTATAGTTTATGAGATTAAAATCAATTGCCAGAATCTTATAGACATGTTATGTTACATTGTATTTGTTGAATAGGTATGTGGAAGTGGGTGAATCAGAGGATGTGCAGGCATTCTACTACTTCATTGAGTCAGAGAACAATCCAAAGGAGGATCCTCTCATGCTTTGGCTCATTGGTGGCCCTGGTTGCTCAGCTTTGTCTGGCCTTGTATTTGAAATAGGTAATACCAACTCTGTTTCCAAATTTTACTTTTGTACCACACTTATGTACCAAGTAACAAGAGCTGAGACTTAGAAATTTTACTCTATTTGCATGCCACTTGCATTTAAATATGAGGAACACAATGGGAGCCTGCCCAATTTGGTCTTGATGCCACACTCATGGACAAAGATGCTCTCTGTATGCATCCACATTTTTCTTGCCTAGAATAGATATTTTAGCTTTGATTATATTTATTTCATCAGATCCTTTTGGGCATATATTTTTTTTAATTTACTAATTTTGTTATGCTTATTTACTGGTATTTATCATAACTATTTTGGGTAGGTTAGTACTCATTAGCAGCATTATATTTGTAGACTTGCCTGTTTCCACGAGCTTCACTTATGCCACAATAGAGTTTGGTGCTCAACGAAGCGACTGGATACTAGTTTACCAAGTCCATCAATTTCTTAGGAAGGTATTCATCCAACTTTTTCTAATCTTTATTTCACAATAATCACCTTTTTCATTGTTTTTGGTTTTGTTTGTAGATAAATCTGTTAACTGAATTGTTATAATCATGCTTAAATGTTTTATAGAATGACAAACATATGTACAAGTTGGTTGTCTGGTGAAGAGTGATATATATACCATAGCGTAATTGGGTTACTATATGAGTTGCAATAACTATGTTGAAAGTTTAGTTATTGGCAAATTCCCTTGTTTTCAGGAAATGGAAAAGGGCTCCAACCATGGATAAATCTCCAGGTTAGCATCTTAAAGTATCTCCTTCATGTTAGGAAATTATTTTTTTTTTCCAATTAGTACTACGATGTTTGTGTGGGGAGAGTCAGAGTAACGTAAAAAATGGAAGTCATGATTGAAAATTTCTAATTTACATTTGTTTGTTTTTTACAATGATAGCATGAAGAAGCAATGAAAATTTGGATTTAAGGTCTCTTGCAAACTACTAAGAATAGTCACTACTTGACCATATTCCAAGTAGTAAATTAATATTAAACACAAATTGTTCAATGAGTTTGATCAAATAGACTGTTATACGCCTATACCAAAAAAACATAAAATTGTTCAATTTAGACTGAGATTTGAATAGTTGAGTATAATATAATACCCTTGGAGCATATATCAATTGTCAAAGATGTGCATTGGTGCAAAAAAGTTGTTCATTTTTATTTTTTCAAAATGGTAAACTAACAAAAGGCTTTCTACAAGGGGAAAAAAAAATGAGTTCATACAAATGACTTCAGAAAAGTGAATACTATGCGAATTTAATTTTCATTATTAGAATTTCTAGTCAAACAGGCAATCGCAAAATCAACCATGGTTCCATTGCCACAAGCTACATCAGGACTTAATTCGGCCTATATTTTGGACTCGTCATATGAGTGGCTTGATACTGAAATATCTTGGAGGAGATCTCTACTGAAGAAATATCCGAGAAAGAATTTCCTTAATACTCATCTCAAATTTCCATCCTTAAACTGTCAGGTAATCTTCATGCCTTATTGAATCATAAATATTTACTCAATGTAATATCAGGTAAGTAGATTTAAATCAGGTACTTGAATATTAAGACAAATTTAAATGTAATATCACAAGTATTGTTAATGCTATTTTTAATTTAAATTAGATTTTTTTAATAATTACTGTCTATTTTCAATTATCAAAAAATGTCATTTGACAAATAAAAGAAAACAACCAAGAATGACAGTAATTATGAAATGTTGATGTGGGTTCACAATGTTAAGGATCTGGAACTAATTTTTATCTTTTCTATAGTGTGAATTTGAATCCTCTTATGACTACTATTTTGCTTGATATTCAATTCTCCGTGAAGAGATCTTATAACGTCTAAGGGATAATTTGAGTAGTTATAATTCAGTAAAATTACTTGTGATTTAGGTTTATGTAATAATCATCTAGGAGTTTAAAAATATAGTGCATTGTTAATTATTTAGATTTCAAATATTTTTAAAAACTATAATTTATTTTGATTTCATCTAAATAGAAAATAGTCGGATATATTTCTAACAAACTTTTGTGATTATTTTTATTGAAATAAAAAGGAAGGACATTTGAGACTATAGACCCCTAAAATATTTTATGCCTAGCAAATGTTCAATGATTCAAACCAATCTATAAGAGGGTATCACGAAACTCCCTATTTCAAAAATCAAGATGGCTTTATAATATGGCAATGATATTTGAACATATATCCACTTTTTTCAAACAGTTAATTAACACCTATCATTTTTTTTTTCTCTATTTATCACATGATAGTGCCTATAATACGTATATTTTGTATTTTTATTCTCTCTTATTATTAGGTGATATTTGGCATTTTGGGTATTCAAATATTTTTTTTCTTACAATATATACAGATATACGTTATGATGTGATAGGAATGTTGATATAATATATGGTTTTTTTAATATTAATATATGAGATTAATTAGACTAAGATGAATTTAATTTATTAATATAATATATCAATCTTAACATTATGTATAAGTAAATTATAAAATCAAATAAGACTCAAATAAGGTATATTTTATAATAATGTTGACAAATACAAATTAAGGAACACAGTTTGTACGTCATTTTCTTCAGAAAATTCTTTTATTTGAATTTTTATGGAAAATGCTCTCTCAAAATTTTGTATGCATATGGAAGCAGCCTCTCAAAGTCAAGAGGTGAATCTCGAATGCTTTTCTTTGATTCATTGTAGACTTAAAGACAAAGTGTTGAACTAAATTTAGTCGGTCGCTTTCTCATACCATTTGTGAACTCACCTTCCACCTGCAAATTACAACCATTTTCAAATGCTTTTCTTTCAAGGCTTTTATACATACACTGATTCTCGCATTTATTTTTAAAATAATTAATTTGTTAGTATGTTCACTCTTATATTATAAATTCAAGTTTCATGATTAAACAAATGAAATAATTCAAGTTATTTATAATCATATGGAAGCTCGATGAACACTGCACCAAATGGAAGAATGCCTCCAATAAGAATTGAGAAGACAGGTTTCATATACCATGCCTGCTGAGGTACCTGCCTAGGAATTTTATTAATCTTTACTGGGTCTTCAATTGATGGCTTTTTAAAATACATGGATTGGTGCTTATTTAGTTGTTAATCTTTTTTTTTTTTTGAAATGTATCAGGAAAATAATTGAATATATATATATATATATATATTATTGAATTTGCATCCATGCAATAAAATATAAAGAAATTATCTTTAAAATAGTACGGTCTAGGAAATGAAAATTAAAATTATATTGGGCATGTTACCATGGTTGTTAAATCATATTTTCTGGGTACTGGGATTTGGCAGTTGGTTCTATAATGTTGGCTCTGGCTGACCTGTGCACTTTTTATTTTCCAAGAGCTTATGTTGAGATAAAATGATTTGAGTGGACTGGTTTTGGTACTACATTATGCCCTTTTCTGTTTTAAAGAAACTTTTGAACAGTAGTGACTAGTAAGTTACTGTGTTATTTTCCTTTATTGTTCCCCTCTTAAGAATTCTTATGACCTTTTATTTCAGGGTGCCCCATAAGTTATATAAGATAGGCCCATTGATATACCGCCATTATATGTTGAGACCTACAAAAATTACACACGTCAAGGGTCTCATGTTCTTGCTCTGGCTTACAAGTCTCTTGATGACATGACAGTAAGAATATTATGGGTTTTACATTGTTTCATGAACTTTTCTCCACTGTATATTCCATTATGCACAGGAGAACAAGAATATTTGTTTTAAGTTTCCCGCCTTGTCATTTTAGATATTTGAAGTGGGTAAACTTGGTTGAGTGGAAATCATGTTCAATGTGTGTCTATTTTGGCTTTAATTCCTAATTCCTAATTGTTTTTATGCATGATACATAAGTTTCCCGCCTTTATGACTTATGAGAAAATGAGCTGAATATAGCTTCTTTCATTCTACTTTAGGAGCTAAATGTGGAAACAATATCCAACAAGCTCAAAGTCCAAAATCAAAATGGTCGAAAATCTTCCGCCTCAAGTTTGGAATCTAAAAGCTTCAACAAGCTTTTGTACTTGGTTTATTAGGAACAATTTTGGTGCCCTTGTGGGTTTTTGGTTTTGCTTGCAATGTTATTGAATGTTGATTTAGTTCATTATTTTAGCAACTGGTTTGTGGACAGGAAGTGGTGGTTTTTGTGCTTTCAGGGTTTGTGAATCCGGAGAGAGGCATGTTGAGGTCATAAGCTATGGAAATGGGAGCAGAATATAAGCCTGACTGGAACTCTGATTGCACTCTCTTGGTTTGTGCTTTTCCAAATACCCCTAAGTTTAGACAAGTTGAAGCTGATTGTGGAACCATTGTGTCAAAGGTTTTCCTCTTTCCTTGTTTTGTTTCCATGAATGCGATTGTCATTGGTATTTCTCTATATATTCTTTAAAACACTGCTTATATTTAATTCTATGTTTTTCTAGGTGTAATTTTTATACCTCCATTGTTTATAAAAGAGTTAACATATACTATTATTGATAGGCTCAAAAAGTGGTAAAATGGTTTAGTTTACACGTTGACTTGAGGAAACCAAAACCATTCTTTTTGGCCTTTTTGCTTTGCTGAGTGTTTATTATTTGTGTTTTGGTAGAAACTGTTGCATTTTTCGTAAAACCAAAATATAGTCCATATCTAATTTAAATACCATGACATTTCTTGACAGGTGGCTAATCTGGTTGGATTTATGGTTGGACCAAGTGACATTAACTGGTTACTTTCTTCTTTCCTTTACATGTGATTACAGAGGCACAAAAGCAAGGAGGAAATTTAATAGTGAAGATGAATAGGCCTAGCTATATATTAGTTCTTTGATTTACTTGTTAAGAATTTTGTAGTTGGTTTATGCAGAGATTGATAATAATAGTTCAATTTATTGTAGATGTATGGTATTGCCAAATTTCTTTAAATATTAAATTTCAGATTTTTAAATTTTTTTAGAAAGATATTCTAAGACTGTTTTTGCCAAAAAAGGGTCTTAGAATCGTTAATTTTTTTTTTTTTAACTTAAAGAAACATTCTAAGACGGTTATTTGGAAAACCGTCTTAGAATGTCACATTCAAAGACGGTTATATGCTAAAAACCGTCTTCGAATGCCCAATTCTAAGACGATTATACCCTATAACCGTCTTAGAATGTCTCATTCTAAGACGGTTATGATTAAAGAATTGTCTTTGAATGTCCAATTCTAAGACAGTTGTAGCTTATAACCGTCTTAGAATGTGACATTCTAAGTCGGTTTAATAACCATCGTAGAATGTCTTAGCTTTCAACGACACTGGATACAACTACAGTTCTAGAACCGACGTAGAAAGGGTCAAATAACCTATGTAGAAAGCGCTGTTTGTAGTAATGCTCCTCCCCAGGATTTCCCCCGATTAAAGACTTACCAAAAGAAACTTCGAAAGATCTATCTAAAATGAAAAAACTAAAAGGGGCCAAGCACATTACAATTAAAATAAAAAAAAAAAAACAAAGGTGAAACATCATGTTAAAACATGAGTCACTTGCATAGCCCAAATCACATTCAGGAAGTGAGATTCTCGACTTGGTGTCTTCACAAAAATTGTAGTTAATTTCGTCCTTAAAATATAGGCATAGGTCTCATGTAATTTTCATGCCTACAACTCAAAATATTTTCAAAACACTACACATACATCTTGTCCTTTAGTTGTGACATTTGTCACTTTTCTTCATTTATTTTCCATCATAGTTCTAAATGTTCTTCCTCTAGATCAAAAGTCACTCCAAACATAAAATCTCAAGAATCCATAGCAATATCCTTATACTTCACCTTTTTAAGGACAAAAACCACAACAAACCCCAAAAAGTCTTAGGTGATGAACATTAAAAAAATAAACATTCAAATAGTTCTAATTAACACAAAATGAATGTAAACCTACATGAATAAATATGCAAAACATGGAATAAAATGCAACACAACAATGGTATCATTATATATATAGGGTTAAAGACTTAAAGTAGTTAAAATTTGTTTATATTTTAGTTCAATTTTTTTTTTTGCTTATATTTATGTCCAAAGGTAGTATTTGTTTAATTACTTGTCTTGAATTATGGTTTTCATCGGTTGGTTGACTCCTTGTAAAAATAAGATGACAAAACATATAGAAGAATGATAGTACATCATAGGGATATCATACTTAAGACTATTTTTAATAGAGATATCATCAATTTCCATTCACCAGTTCTTAGTTGTTCAATGTTTCTTGTCTGGTGTTGAGTCCCACATTGTTAAATCCCCAAAACCGAGTCAACCTCCCATCTTATAAAAGTAACTGGTACTGAAGTCACCCAGCGACATACTCTAAGCTGAAGATCAAGGTAAGTTTACTAAATACTCTTTCTTGTGCCTTTTAATTTAATAGCCTTTTATTTAAAACTTGCATATGCTTTTTTTTTTTTTTTTTTTTTTTTTTTTTTTTTTTTTTTTTTTATGAAATCTTGCATGTGCCTTTTTTGATTAAAACTTGCATGTGCCTTTTATTAGTTGTGAAGGTGTTTCGTGGAGATGTATGCTCAAGTGTTTAAGCTCACCAGGAATAAAAAATGTGTGATTTTAATGTTGTTTAATTACATAAATATTGGTTATATAATTACAGATGCAATTATGATTTATGCTTTAATCCTTTTCACCAACAATTAATTTTGAGAAATACAATTCACTTTAATATTGGTTAACCACTGTGACTATGGATTTTGTTACGCACAAGGAATAGGGTCTGTAGTGAGATTTTATAAGCCCATAACAAAATACTAAATAAGTCACTTTTATATTCAAGTATTTAAAAATAGACACATAAATTTATTAAAAAAGTATACATTTTATATTTAACTAAACAAATACTAGTAACATAATTTTAACAAAATTTAAAAATGTATATCATATTTTTTTGGATAACACATTTATTTAATTTATTCTTATATTATCGTTTATTATTCAATTTATATTTTCTAAAATATTTATATATATATATATATATATAAATAAAGTAGACATAACAAAAAGATAAATAAAATGCATTATTAACTTTTTTAATTTCATTATTGAATTTTATTGAGTTTGAATAAACTCGCATGGAACATGTCTCTTTTTTTAAATTTTAATTCATTTATATATTTTTAAATATTAATTATATTTATGATTTATTTATTTTTATATTTGATCCTACAAAGAAAAATTTCGAACTCAATCATTATTATCTATCATTAACAAAATATTACTTTATATTAAAACTTACATATATTTTATTATTTATATTAACATACAAATTTTAATTTTATTTCCTTTATAATTTTTTTTTGTGTTTTTTTAATATGAATCTATAATTACAACACGTTAGAAAAATCAACTAAAATAATGATATATTTTAATCACGTCACATTTTAATATAAAAAAGAGACATAAAACATAATAACAACTTTCATTTATTTATAAAGATAATTTTTAAGAAAAATATTACAAAACCATAAGTTGCACCTTTGGAGAATGCTGAGGGTCGGCCCTGACAAGGAGAGACACCATGGTTTTCTATATGGCTTTTGAGCATTTTCTGATCCAGAAAAGGAAGGCTCATAAGATTTATAATTACAAAACTTAATCTCAAAGAGGATCAGATCAAGAATGGTGTTCCACTTCAAGTTTATGATGTGAATTATGCAACCATGATTTGTAGTCACCCAGTGACATGCGTTAGAGAGGAATTGAAGCTGACGGCAGGAAATTAAGCAAGTTGTACATCATGCCAAGGTTTTTCTAGAGAGGGATGCTTGTCAACAGTATAAAATGTTTAAAGGAGAATGTATTTACCAAACTGAAAAGCTTACTTCTAAATTCTTCAGTCGATGGCTTGATATGTGCCCTAATTCAGTTAAATTTATGTTTCAAATATAGGCACTTATCTTTTTATTTCAATAACTTTGCTTATAAACTTGCCATAAACCTAGTTAAATTATATTTATTACTTGTATGAATATATTTTTTATATTTCAGAAGATTAATCCAATCATATTTTGTATTTTGCTAGATTTCATGAATTCCAAAGCTTCCGCACACATAAAGCAAGCAAAAATGACTCATAAAAGCAAATCTGGGAGGTGCAGCAAGTAAATCAGACCCAAAATGCATCAAAAGCCCAAAGACTCTTCTGGAAGTACATTTAACTCGTCCAAGCGAGTGAATCTAGTGTATTTTGCTCGCTTGGGCGAGCAACACCTGCAATTGGGCCTTCAAGTGACCAAGTGGACGTCCAACTTGGGCCATTAACTTGCCCAAGTGAGTGGAATATGAAGAAATTCGACCAGGCTAGCCCCTATAAATACCCAAGCACCCCCAAGGCCAAAGACACATCTTCCATTCCATTTTCTCTTCATCCTTGCTTCCTCAAGCTTGTTCTTTAGCTTAGGTTCTTAAATATTAGTATTAGGTAGATTAGGAAAGTGAGAGAAGTGAGATTTAGTGTGGAGACTCTGTCGGAAAGAAGCGGTGATGGGGCCCTTCATCAATTCTTCTCTTAAGGAGGTTCTCTCCATGCTTGGTTAGTTTCTCTTAAAGGATTGGATGTAATCTTCTACTTTTAAGTATCTCTTTTAATATTTATTTATGCATAAGTCCTTTCTATTTATTATTGATAATTTTATTCTGTTCTTAACGCTTGATTCTACTTGATCACTAGTTTCATGAAATTGGATTCTAAGTTTAACTGGGAAGTACGCTTAGAATTTGAACTGAATAATTTTACTCTTTATGTTATGTTGCTAGGAATAGAGCATAACGTTTAGATTGCAAATAGCATGCGATTATGATTGTAATGCTGGGTTATTTACTTCGTATGCGAGGGATCGATATTCGGTAAATATCCTTAGAACTCGATTGCGAGGGATCGATTCGAGGTTAATTAATGTGTGCATCAGTAATAATAGAAAATAATTTATACATGGTAATATTAATTGGATACTGAGGGTATGAATGATGAAACCCAATCCTACGCTTTTCTTGAATTAATTAAAATCATTTTATTAGTTTCCGTACTTTTTAGTTATCTTTCGTTATTTCCGTAAAACCATCAAAACTTCGACCATACTCGTTGTACATAACTATTCAATTGTTGAATTCTATTTGGATTAACTGAGTAGCACAAGTCCCTGTGGAGATGAACTTTTATAAATTTTGTAACTTACAACGACAAATTGGTACACTTGCCAAAAGTCTAACAATGGCCTTCATCAACCAAGAGAATTTCCCAAGGAACTCCACGCAAAGGAGAAGAATCAGCAAGAACCATTTCATATGTTGTTAAAAGCATTGTTACAACAAGGGGTGTAAAAGTAATATATAACGGAAGAGTAGAGGGGAGAATTTGCATAAAATACAATAGTGCAAATAGACACAGATCCAAAGGGTGCAAGTAGGGGTCTTAACCCTCCTCTCCCTTCTTCTCTTTTTTAGAATTCTTCGTGTATATGTAATAAAAACTAATTTTTTTTTACTATCTCATTATCCGAAGGCTTCACGCTATGCACAGATAAGGGGGAAGGATATTATACGAGCCTTATCCTTGCATATGCAAAGAAGCTATTTCCGGATTCTAACCCATGACCAATAAGTCATCAAGACACAACTTTACTATTGTAGAAGGAAAAAGTAAAATTAGAAAATATTAATAAAAAGATATATATGAAAAATGTCATAGGAGAAGCCCTTCAGCTGGCCTGCATCAAGTGTAAAGATTTTATCATCCAAGTTGACTAATTTATAAGTCTAATGAATTTGCACATGGTGTAGTAGATAACATAACACATTATATTGCTACAAGCACAACGTTGAATAAATGCAAGATGTAGCCTATTAGGAGCCTTAGATAATTTTACATAACAAATTAATTAATACAAGAATGAATAGCCTAAGTTACTGAAAATAATTATAATTATTCAAATTCTCTTTGATCCAATCACAAGACTCTTTGAAGGAAGTTGGTTCATTGATAGGCTTTTTTTTCAATAGGCTATCAAGCTGTTTGAATTATCCACTAAGTACTTTCTTGTGCTACTTCCAGCAATCCCTTGTTATTGGATAAGAGAAATTTGAATAAGAACCTAATGCATATGTTTCCTAATAGTGTGAAAGACACATGAACTAACAAATGACAAGGAAAATTACCCTACCATATGCATTGTAATCAAGGGCACTCTTAAGAAGGTCGGCGATGTCTTTCGGGAAAAATTTCTGCACCGCATTCCTTTTCTTGTGTACCTTACAAAATGATGAAGTTATACGTGGCCATTATGTAGCACCCCGTATGCATCCGGTGTATTAACATATTACTTAATCAGATAAGCGCTTAATTACTTTAATTAATAAGCTGCGGAAGCGATTTCGAAACCATATCTCTTGATACATTATGTATGGTACACATATAACTTTAACATAAAACATAAACACACATGCCAACCTCATTGATCCAAACAAACATAACCAAAGGCAGATGAAATAACCAATATCTCTACAGATATATCAGGAGGTATCAAAGGTATATATACATACATTAGGTGACACTCACAGTGTCTATACAAAAGAATAAGCATCCGAGTGCTTTTGATCTCAAAGATCACTTCCTCACATGAGGGCATACAAGATATATAGACATTACAAAACATAACATGTGTGCACACACACATCTTCCCTCTACAGGGGTACAAAGCATCATCAGCAAAACTGAGCTACCAAGCTCTCCTCAAGCTGCCACACAACTGTGCAGACAGTGTCTCTACTGGGGCCTCCCGCCCTGAAACCGATCATCTCTGCCAGATGGATCACTTGCAAAACATAATCCCCACATGGGGTGAGATGCACATCTCAGTAAGCTCAGGGTCCTTAGAGGCATCTCCTCCACCCTGGCTCACTTTCATGACACACGTCATCAAGGCATCACAAACAATCTGGCCTCCCGGCCCTTATAACAATACATAGCCAAGTCATCTAGCTCTAATGTATACTGTGGAACTACGCCACCATGATGCATCATCATCAGCATCAAACCTCAGTGTGAGACCGGAACTCACACCCGTGCCATCCCATCGGGAGCTATCCCTTACGCATGGACGCACGTATATGGCACCTCCGAGAATAGGCTTCAACCGCGACGGGACCACCTATCTCTTGGTCATAAGGGATCATCATCACCCTGGGATCATCATCACCCAAGAGCAAACCAAGCTAGGAGGTGCGTTCTTCTCCTAGGGAGGTCCATATCTATATAACTGACCAGAAGATCTATTCAACAGGTAACTATACATACAAAGCATAGAAGCATGCGTACATATCATTATGAGAAAGCAACAACCAATTCAATGCATGCATCATGAATGCAACCATCACCCCCTCGGAGTATGGTGGAACACAGCAGTGAGAAACACTCCCAAGAAACCAAGAACTTACCTGGCAAAGCTGTGCTCTGCAGTTCTCTCCTTGATCGGTGGTCTACGCCACTGACACCCTCGGTGTCACGCCCTATACAAGGCATACAGCTTAAATCAAAACCAAAGCAACCACACAAGGTATAAGCATATAACTCGGTTCTCAACCGTCACAATGAAAGGAACGTCCTTCCTTTCCAAAATCTCAAAGTCATCTAACTTAAGGTTACCAAGGCTCATCAATCACTAACAATACATAGACCCTCAGTGGTCTATCTTGGCCTAGCCAAAGCACTAGAGTCTCCACAAGACTCGATGCAAGCCAAAACAAAGAGCTCCAAGCTCTATACAGGCCAAACTCAAGAATTCACAACATAGCTTGAACGGTTTCCTTCACACAATGTAGCCGTTCATATAGCCTCTCAGGCACATGTAAAGCAAGTATCAAGGCTCATACATGTTCTATAATCATCAATTAACCAACAAAATATCAACACATGTATATCTCAGAGACAAGAATCAAAGTTCATGAAACTAACATTTGAGAGCTAATCATTCATCACAACAATATTCTAAACATACTTTTCTAAAGGACCCAAGGCTAACTCTAGCTCTAGCTCAAATGGATCACTATTCATCCCAAAATCAAACTCACAAATCAAACGGTAAAACTTGAGTTTCTTACCTCTAAACGGTTAAGGAATGCTAGAAAATGACTTTCCCAGGCCTTAGTGTCCTTGAATCGCCGTCTTTTCCGCAAACTCAAGCTTTTCCCAAAGTTCCCTAGAGAAAGGGATTTCTCTGATGATGGATTTTTGGGAAAAGGATGAAGGATTCTAGCTCACAAGAAGGTTTTTCACAAGTTTCATGTTTGGTGGGAGGTGTTTTGATGAAAAAAAAAAAACAAAGGTCTAAGAAGCTTGGGTGCTCAGCAATGGAGGTGCAAGGCCAGAGGAAGAAGAAGCAAGGGAATTTGGGCCAAAATTCGTAAAATGACCCTTTTATAGTGGGTCTCCCGTGCTCTCGCGCTGGTGGCGCCACTCTGGCGCCACCAGCGCCAAATCCCAGAATATATGGCGCTGATGGCGCCACATTGGCGCTACCAGCGCCACATTCCAGGGGAAAATAGGCTTCCTGGAGCATTCTGGCGCTACCAGCGCCATTCCGGCGCTACCGGCGCCAGTTCCCAGTGCATTTGGGCCACTCTAGCGCTACTGGCGCCAGATTCCAGGGAAAAATGGCCTTCTGCTGCACTCCCACGCTACTGGCGTCACTCTGGCGCTACTAGCGCTAGACTCCATCTGTCGCTAATTTCGTCACTAAAGCTTTTTGCGATCGAATATTGAAAATTTAAACTTCTTTTTCTTTTTCTTTTATTTATTTAGCCAAGGTTATTATACATTACTGTGGGGTCACTGTATACATGTCCACCCTCATTGTTAACCGTGCTACAGTAACGGTGCACATCTTCGCTCTTAGTGTCAACCCTACTATTGTGACAACACGCTTGTCCCCCTACTACAGGAGCACGAACGTCAACCCTCTACAGTCGAGTCTCTCCTAGTCAACAATATATCTGTTATGCCTAATTATTCAAATTGGTGTAACCACATTATCTACAAGTAACAACATATCTATAAGGTACACATTATCTCCTATTTGAATTATATAACTGCATGCTATTATCTGTTATCTTATCAACAGATTAATTAACAAACAAAGGCTCAAGGCCCTTACTCCACGCTATAAATACATGTTCTCCCTAAACCTTTAAATTCACCCATGATGAACATACTCGAGACCACCTCGGAGGCTTTACATACTCAGTTATTCTTCTATAATTGATGTACTTACTTCAGCTTCAGAGTTCTTTCCTTTGTTTTGCAGGTCCCCCTCCTTAACAAGGTTGACTCACCGTCCGACGTGTAACCCACCTGGACCACTTCCAGCCCCGTACATGGCATTTCCAGATTTTGGTAAGAACATCTTGTGTATTGTCTCTAGCCTCTTCTTTATTAACTTCAACCGTGATCTGTTGTTTCCCAATTTAATTTTATTATTATTTGAAGAAAGAAGAAAAGAAAATGGAAAGAAGGGAAACAAAGAAGGATCATTACCACTTTGAATAGAATTTGGGCTTGAATAGCCCATCAAACATTTTCACTCTCGAGAATCTGAATATACAAAGCTAGCGAATCCGTTTAAAGTTTTTTTTGTTGATTTTGATTTTTAATATTTTTTTATACAACTCCTATGATTTTTGTTTAACAGTCACATTTGGTTATAATTTTAAAATAATTAACATAAAATCATTAATTTACTGAAGGTAATGATGAAAGAAAAGAAACTAATTTATTGTTTACTGATAAATTACTTTTTTGTGTGAATTTTTATGTTATTTTCATGCATTTTTTTTATATATAAAATTCATGTTTGAATGCTAGTTTTGTCTTGCATAACTTTAAATTTTCAATTAAGTAAAAGAGTTAAAAATTGCATTTTTTTTTAAAGATTTGAAAACTTTGCCACTTGACAATGACTGTGGTAAATTCACCATAGTTGTGGTAAGTACTATGGCCATGGTAATATGCTGACTTCATTTCTGAATAGTGTCAGCCTTTCGACAACAACCATGGTGAGTTCACTACGGTCATAATTCACATTATGATGGTTGTAGTCATTCCACAACATCCTAGAGCTTCAACGTCACAAGTTTTCGACCATAGTCGTTGTGAGTTCGCTACGGCTGTAGTCCACACCATGATGACCATAGTCAATCCACAACGTCCCAGAGCTTCAGTGTCACAAGTTTTTGACCATGGCTGTGATGGATTTCAGCACCGCCTAATTTGAATAATTATCTTTATGAAATTATAAATAAGATGTCTGTGTCTATAACTTTACCTTTTTACTTTTTTCAAATTAGATAACACTTTTAAGGGTTTTAAAGGTTGTGAAACATGGACAATACTTTGAGGACGGAGCGTGATTATCGTTCTTTCCTTATTGGTATGTCTATAATAATTTCATATATGCTTTCTAGTTGTGCGTAGTTCATGAATGACTAATCACCCTAATATGGGGATTATAATGTAACTTAGAGGTGTGAGTGGGTGCGAGTCATCAGTGCATCCGAATTGACCTAAACCAACCCAAACAATTTGGGTTGGATAATTTTTGTATTTAGATTAAATCCAAATCGAACCAATCAAATCCATTGAGTTTTGAGTTGGACACGAGTTTTAATATCTAAACATGCTAATATGTTGATCCATTAGTTTGTATTAAATTATTATAATTAATATATATAATATAATATTTATTTTAAAATTTTGAAAAAATAAATACTATTGATCATTGATTACATAAACTTATCAACCTGAATTGAATAAGCATCAACACATCCTTAACCTTCATGATCAAAGCGACAATGGTTTTATTGATTGAAGCCATTTCAAATGGGCCACTAAAAATATTTTGAATCTATGTACAAAGAGTAGGCATCATAATGTCTCATTGGTTTTGGAAGAAAAAAGAATTTTAAACCTATCCTCACCATGCTTATTGAAACTCCTTATCTCATATGTGCTGTGCTTAATTTCCCATCCCCCATAGATAGATAGACATATAGGAGTCAGTGGGATGGAGTGAGATGTGGCAACATCACAAAATTTTATTTTTAATAAAAAAATATAACAAGAAATAATTGTGTCTGATTCATTTAGTAAAAATTTAATTTATAAAAAATATTGTGTTTTAAAAAAATAGATAAAATTAATTATTTTGACCTGATGATCAAACCCAATCCAAACCATTTACAAATGAGTTGGTTTTAGTTGAGTTTCATTTTTTTCTTAGAAAACCGACCCAAATGAACCCATTCAAATTTTATTAGGTTGGATCAAATGAACCAAACGACCCATAGGTTTGATCAAACCCAACCAAAACTGACCCGCTTACTCCTTGTAACTATTCAATTTTACTCATTTCTCTATTTTTAACTAAATTCCTTAATGTTTTATGTTAATTAATTTTCTTCCTTATTTTTATTGTTTATTGTGGAACTGAACATTCTTCTCTTTAATCAATTATATTATTATAATCATCGGTGTATATTTGGTAGACCTAGGTAGAAAATATTTTATACCAAATTATATGACAAACTGTTTGGGTAATCTCCGATAGATGAATTAATCCTTAATTAATCATCCATAGGCTTGATTATATCCTTTAACTTAATTTAATATATCTATGATCATTTGAGTATTGATTTAAGGCAAAGAACATCATTAAACCTTTATCATAGGTTTTTGTTGACTTTTTGAATTGGTAATTAACTGCAGAATGAATTTCATGAGAACTAGGATTGACGAAAGATTTGTATTAGTAAATTATAATACCTAGTCTCTTTTAATATCACTCAAATCTCAATGTTGTGATAGTTAATTTTTAAAATTAAAAATCACAAAAATAAGTCAATCTTCTTTTAATTATTTGAACGATTTAGTTTAATCATTTTTGCTATTTAGGGCATACAATTGGTCTCTAGGATACAATATTCGAATATAGGTCTGTGATACTATTACTTAGAGTACACTTGCTCTTGTGTGAGTACTATTTTTATGAATAACTTATCTTTAAAAAAGTTGAAAATTAAATATTACATTAAGGAAGATAAAAAATGTAATTAAGTTAAAATTAAAATGATGAACTACAATAGAAGGAGATTATTTATTTTTTTTTATAGTGAAAAGGTTATGGCATCTCATCCATAATTGAAGAAAAGATACAAATAGGTATGCAATCAAAGACCTGGCTACAAGCATATAATTTTGACGCTAACATAATTGATTTGTCTCTTTACAAAACTCACCTCTGAATTGATTAAACTACTTAAGAGTTGTTTACATTTATTTGTAATTACACTGAAATCAGAAAAACCACCAGAAGGAAATGAAATTTCATCAACATCTGACTTGCAATCAACTTCAGAGAGAACATTGTGGACATTAAGATTGTGCAGCCAGGAAATAGCTTGACAAAGACTCCAAGCTTCAGCTTCCATAGGATCGGGACTACCAATTTTCCAGGATGTTTTAGCTTTCACAAATTGACCAAGATCATCACGTAAGCATATGCCTACTCCTACTCCAAAACAATTCTGGCTTGAGAATATTGTTGTGTCCACGTTGCATTTAAGCATGCCTTGCGGAGGTTTGGTCCATTGCGAGGAAATATTATTGTTGAATGAAGTATGGATGAATGGCGGAAGCTTCCTAGCATGTAACCAGTCTGATTGAAATTGGAGAGCTAAGGATATTGAGATCTGAGGGTTGGTCTCTTCTTCTTTGCATACTTTGTCATTCCTTTTCCGCCAAATACACCATATGATCATAGCAAGCTTGCAACAAATATCATGAGAAAGTGATTTGAGTGGACCAAACAAGAGTTCAGAAATACCTTCTATGTACCTTTTGCTGAATTAAATTCCAGAAATTCGCTTCTCTCCATACTTCAACTGCATGGTCACAACCTAAAAAATGTGCCAGTCATTGTCAATGTTCTTTTTGCAAAAAGCACAATGGACTGGACAATTTACTTTTCTTTGATTGTAGCTGCTGTCTTGAGGGTAAACACTGCCACAAAATCCACAAGGAGATTATTTTTATATAGATCTTATTATTGGACTCGATTTCTACTATCTATATAACAAAAATATAATTTAAACCTTTTTTAATTGTTTACACTTATTTTTAATAAGGATGTCTTAGTCTTTTACCAAGTTTTCATTCAATGTTTTCTCCTTCTTTTTGGCTGTTTTTCTTTTCTCTTTCTTTCTTTATTTTCAACCTTTTGCCTTTCTTTTGCCTTACTATATTTTTCTTACTCAATAATATCATAAATTAAATTAGTTTTGATTTTTTTTATGATAGAGAGTATAAGTGTCACTTATGAAAAATGACATAAATTTATTCAACATCATTATAGACTAATCATAATAATGACAAAACTCTTTTTCAATTATTTAACATTATTAAGTAAGACTCATCAAAATTTATTTTAATTTTAAAATCTTATAAAATCATTTTTACTTATAAAATATATAAAATCATTTTAAAAATTTTTATTTGTTAATTTATATTAATTTCATTTATTCACGATAAGAGAACATTGTTTGCTTTCAAAGTTCATCAGTTGTTGAACAAGCTCTGTTGAAGTTTTATCACAAGTTGTCTCTCATGTTGAAGCTGTAAATGTGCCAACATTTGTACCGATAACATTTGTATTTAGACCATCTCCAATCTGCCTTTATAACTCCTATGATTAAAGTTTCCCTTTTAAGTGAACCATTTCCAGAATGAATCAATCAAATTTCATGAATTACCTTTCTACGTTATATACATGCACTTTATATATTTTGTCTTTTCTTTGGTCCACTTTCCCTTTCAAATGTCACTGTTACAATTCGTATGGATTGATGCTTTGACAATCCCTTTACTTGTGAAAGGTGTATAATGCTATAAAGAAAAATATGAATTTAATACAAAAAATAAAAGCCTCGAAAAAAAAATCACCTCATTCAAAGATGATTGTTACTTGCAACCGCCTTTGAATTATTTTATTATAGGAAAAAAAAACTACCATATCTACGACGGTTCTTAAGGAGGAACCGTTTTAGATATGACCAATTCTAAGATGGTTTTGCTTCCAAATCGTCTTAGAATGGGTCATATCTAAGACAGTTCCTTCTTTAGAATCGTCGTAGATAAGGCCCAATATAATTTAATAATTTAAAAATTCAATTAATTCTAAGACGGTTTAGTGCCTTAACCATCTTAGAAATCTTTCGAACCAAGACGGTTATATGACCGTCATCGTAAAGGGATATATTCAATGACTGTGTCAACAATGACAATTATAAAACCGTCATTATATGGTCTCTGGAATCGACGTAGATTAAGGTTTCCATAGTAGTGTAGCGGATGCAATTGATCTAGCTGATTGATTTCTTCCAAGGCTTACATCATGAACTTGAGAGTAAAATAAAGTCCCACAAGTTTATATAAAGAAAATTTCATTTTATTTCAAACTCTTTGGATATTGAATCTCTATTTCTCAATGACCATAGTAAATGGAGCTATCTTACTTGTGTACATCATTGGACATTATTTTTATTGTCTTGTTTTTTAATCTCTTCCATTTCTTTTGTTTCAGGCAAGCCTATTGTTGTAAATTTTTGGGCTTACTCTAAAGATCAGATCCTCAAGATTCTTGAAGAAAGGTTACATGTAACATTAATTTTATTAAACTTGAGTTATATGGTTGTGCCATCTTCACCTAAAATCATGACCACTAGAAGGAAACTGCCATTCTCATGCTTTCTTAAAATAGTTTATTGACTTCATGGAATAAAAAATGTGAACCAAATGTCACATTTTCTTGTTGAATATTTTTGTTAATAACTTTTTGTTTCATCACCAGGAACTTCCTTACACTGTCTTCCAACAGTAAGCCCTGGAATTATGTGCTAGGGTGAATCCATTTATAATTAGGTCATCCAATCTCTTTAAAAATCCCTAAGCTCGTGCAATAAAAAGTGATAATTTGAAGTCACGTGTCGCTGGCGCTGATAGCATGGACTATTGGCGCCACATCTCACGGAAGTAGCATGAGATGACAACGAAAAATTCTGTCTTTTAAGTCTGTGGCACGAATGGCACCAAGTTTCACACAAATGGCGCCAAATTTAGAGAAACTTGCCCTATGTTCGCTTCCTGGCACTACTGGCGCGAGATCTCGCACCAGACTTCAAAAATCATGGCTTCTTGACTAGTTTTTCCTTCACTTCTTCTCTTGGTTTTCCTGCTATAAATTACACAAAGATGACATATAATGTGAATTGGAATTAATCAATCAAAACATCCACAACTGAGATCGAATGTGGTTCCATTATGATCGATTCTTGCTTCTTTTAGCTTGAAAAACATTATATGCTAGACGCATATCAAATAATTCCCATATTTAAATGTTGTTGTCCTCAGCAATAACAAAAATTCATAGTGAGAAGCAAGGATCAACAATTAAGCACAACGCTGCATAAACAATCTCAAAATTACTATGCTAAGAATGTCTGATTTCCACCTGAAAATTTCAACAATACCTTTCAATTCCATCAATTGTGAAAGTCTAACTTGAATACCCCTCACCAAGATATAAAATTCACTCGTCACTCAAGTGTTTGGGGGTATTATCATCATCTCTCAATCCACAAATCTACAGTACTACCATAAGCTTGATCTTATTCTCAAGTTGCTAAAGATAAGGAACATAAACACATGCACACATTGATCAAAAGGTCTTTATGGGGTTGTAACTTTTTGGGAAGTAGCTGAATAATCATTGAGATTGAAACACTGATTTTCTTTAGACTCATTCAGATCTCAATTTGGATTTTTGCTCCACTAATTCTTTTCAAAATTTTCATTCCTTTCTCCTTTTTTTCTCTCATTGCCTTTTTTTTTTTTTTCTTGTTCTATTTTCAACTTATCTATAGACAATTCTTTTCTATCTTTCTTTCATTTAACTTCTAGTGAAGTTCACCTTGATCTCTTTTCTTCTTTTTAAACCAATCAGGCATTCTAATCTCAATTAGGGCAAGTCAAAGGTATGGTTTAAACAATTCATCAGGTGATTGAATAGAAAAGTCTCAAGCTCAAAGGGTTTAGCAATGGAAAATTTTCAAGTAGGCTAATTTGGCTCGGGCTAAAAGAATAAACTGCCTTTATCATATAAACATATTCATGCATCAATAGAGAAACAGAGCAAGTTCTAGAGTACTACCACAGTGAGGTCTCTCTAAAAAAAATATTATGTATAAGCTCAATCCTCACAGGCTATGGTATCAAGCTAGACTCTTTTAATTCCATATCAAGCATTATCCCTATTTCAGTATGCAATTCAAACACACAAACAACCATAATCTCAAATCATGTTCTATGCAAAGCCATACCATAATTCATATTACACACGCTTCCTAAAAATTTGATCCAATTTGGCAACTGATTTAGCACATCAAAATCTGAGATCAATCTGAGATATGCTTCTAGAATTTTAATTAAAACAATTACTAAAATTTAAACATTAATTCAAAATAAAATCTAACAATTAAACACTACTTGAAAATTAAAATCCCTATTAGACATCCTTTGTCTCTTTGACTGTGATTCTTCAAATAATGTGTATGCGCCCATTATTTGAAGATTGGAAAATTGCTGTCCCCAGCAATAACTAAAAGAATTTATGCGCTACTATAATACTCACACATGTATGCATTATTTGAGAAATCACAATCATAACGAAACATTAATCCAAACAGAATTAAATTCACATGTACCATAAATAGAACTAAATATAACGTTAATTAAACAAATTAAATTGTTCAGATTGCAATAAAATAAAAGTACTGGAAAAGTAAAAAGAAAAAGAAATTAAAATTCATTGTCTAGACTGATAAATCATCACTCCTCTCCCTCCATTGTATCATCATCAGCAGCCTGGGATGTTGTAAAATGCTCTACTGCTGGCTCAATTGGACTAGAAGGTCATGGAGGAGTGTTGAACGCTGCTGGTGGGGCTGGTGAAGATTGGGGTTGATAAGCTGTGTAGTCAATGGCAAATTTCTTGCAGAGATCCTCCATCATCCACGTCTGGTATACCCCCTAGATGGTCAAACGGTCCAGCTGGGTCTGCATCTGTAGATAACTGGGATAGTCTTCATGAAGGAACTCATGGCGAGGTGCCCTCATTGTGGAAGAAGAAGCGGCCTGTGTAGTTGGTGCTTGAAATTCTGGTTGGTTTCCTTCGGGATCAGCACGTGGTGCATATTGAGGACTCCTAGCAGCACTTTCCTCAGGTGATAACTTAGAAGCTCGAATGATCTGCTCCTGATAAGCACTTTCCATCGCATCTAAATATGTCTTATGAGTCATGAGGGAAGAAATTTTTACATCAATAGGCTCCTCCGATGGTATTTCTATTCCTGCTCGCATGCACATATGAGAAATGAGGAATGAGTGAGCAAGCCAGGACCTGCTACTACCGTCGCGAGTCATATGGAGGATGCTTTCAGATAAGACCCTAGCAATGTTAAGTTTTCGTCCCTCATTAAGACATACAGGAGGACAGCCCTCTCCAAGTTCACATCTGAAATATTAGTCGAAGGAATAACAGTATGATTGTTAAACTGATGCCAAAAATCAGCTTCACCTGTCAAATCATTCTTTCTCAGCTTCTCTGGAACAAAGGACAATCCCGCCTTGGTCTTCCAAGTTGTGTACATACCAGTAATCCCTTGACGAATCTAATCAACTAATTGAGGCATATCATCTCTGTACAAATTCTTGCTCGTGATGGGTTGCATCATGTTGAATTTGATAGCAAACTCACAATGCGAATTGCTCCTTTGAGATGTTTCTAAGAAACTTTCAATAGTCTTATAATCGAAGAGGACCTTGACCCCTCTTACGCAACTCACCTTCTTCTCCTCAATAGTCTCTATGTTCACGTTGGCTAAGAATTCTTTCAAAATAGCACTAGAACTTGGTTCGACGAAACTAACCAACTTATGTCCCCAATGCAAATTGTACAATAATTATAAATTCAACAATTGATACCAAAATTGTTTCAACCTGTACCCTCAACAACTCTCAGATTGAATAAGACTGTATCCTTTAAGAATTTGCTTCTATGATTGTTATTCGATTTAGAAATATGCTAGAAGCTTTGTAGACAATTTCTTATTCAGAATTAAGCACAAAAACTGTAATCTTACTAACTCATGCTGAAAGAATTAATTGGGATTCTTACATATAACAACAATCTTCATTAAATTTATGCATGAGTGCACAAGACAAAAATATTCCCATAATTCCAAGAATTAAGAAATTTCCACAATTTTTAATTTTCTAAATACAGTCAACTAAGAATTTCACATACATGATACTTGTAGACAACAATATTCTTGTATGAGAACAATTAATCGAAAGCAACCCTAATACCATCATTCTTATAGACAAGAGTTCCTCAATTTGTCAATGATATTTCAAAATCAATTCATAGAACAATTACGCACATCTAATTCCCATATTAAAATTAGACATACTGGTTTCATTGCAATTTCTATCATTTTAAATCATGAATCATGTATATTAAACTCAAAAATCCAAAATTGATGATTTGTAGCTGGCGCCAGTAGCGCCAGTATCCATGCTAATAGTGTTGGCTGCACTAACTCAATGTTCAATAATACCAGCTGGCGCTACCAGCGCCAGACTTAGCGCGGATCGCGCCAACTGCAAACAGGCCCCAAACATTCAACTTTCTTATTCATTAATCGAAACCTCAACAAGATACCAAAGACAGTTGCATTCTAAGAAAGTATAACATCTTGTTCATGATTATTCAGATGCTAAAAGAACAAATCAAAGAAGAAATCATACCTTATCTCTAGCCATTGAGAAATGAGTTCTAAATCCAGAAAATTCTAATTCTACTCTAAAACTTGATGAATACTAGAACGAATGCAAGAATACACTAATATATGTTGAGAGAAGAATGATGAAGAAGTTGAATGTGGTGAGGGTGTGTGAGAAGAAATGAGGTATATATAGAAGGAATGCAGTTAATAGAAGTTATGTGAAAATGTGTGATTGCAAATCATAGTTAATGGCAGTTATAACTTGAATAAACGTATGGAATGATAAGGGTTGAGGTTGAAAGCTGTCGAGAGATCATGAAAATGACTTGGGTACGGTGGTAAGGGTTTTATTTCAAATTTCAAAACTACACTTTGTTTCTCGCGCTACCCGCGACACAACTCGTGCTAGGAGCGCCAAGTACCAGCGAATAATGATATTCACGCCAATCGCGCCATGTCCCACGCTAGTAGCGTGAATTTGCAGAGACAATTGCTTATTTAATGTTCTTGGCGCGACTAGCGTCATTTCTTGCACCATCAGCGCGATAAGGCAATGTGACCCTCTTTAGTCTTTAACAAATTTCCCAGCCCACTCCATCAGTGCCACATCTCACGTTGGTAGCGTGAGATGGCAGTGAATTCAATGAATGTTTAAGTATGTGGCGCGAGTAGCGCCAATACTCAAGCTAATGGCGTGAGAAGACAGAAAAGATTTATTTTTTTATTTTTTATTTTATATTAAACTAATTAATACTTATAATAATTAACTAAAATACAAGAATTAAATTAAACTAAAGGAAAAGTAATTCAATTAAAACAAAACAAAATAAACTAAAACAAAAGAACTAAATTAAAATAACTAAAGTACATAATTTAATTAACACAACTAACTTAAAGACAAAACTTAAATTTCTTGGATTACCTTCCAATTAGCGCTTGTTTAATGTCACGAGCCTAACGCTGACCCTTTAAGTTTCAGGTGAAATCAATGGAATGGAGACTGTGTTCCTCTCAACTTTCCCTCCATAATATAATTTTAATCTACAACCGTTGACCTTAAAAGGTCTTTCAGTATCTAGAGGAGACATCTCAACCGTCCCATATGGGAACACCTTTTTCACAACAAATGGACCAGACCAACGAGATTTGAGCTTACCTTGAAATAACCTCAATTGAGAGTTATACAATAATACCTATTGTCCTGGTTCAAATTCTTTTGGATGAATCTTCTTATCATGCCACCTTTTAGTCTTTTCCTTATAAATCTTAGCAATTTTCATAAGCTGCTAACCTGAACTCATTAAGGTCATTTAATTGCAAAAGCCTTTTATCACTAGCTTTAGAGTTCAAAGTTCAAAACTTAGTAGCCCACATGGCTTTATGCTCTAATTCAATAGGAAGATGACATGACTTACTATACACCAGTTGGAATGGTGATATACCTATCGAAGTTTTGAAAGTTGTCCTATATGCCCAGAGTGCATCATCAAGCTTCAGTGCCCAGTCTTTCCTAGAATTCCCCACTGTTTTCTCCAAGACTCTATTCAGCTCTCTGTTGGAAATCTCTACTTGCCCACTTGTCTGAGGGTGATATGGTGTAGCTACTCTGTGAGTAACCCCATATTAGCAAGCTTGCAAACTGCTTGTTGCAAAAGTGAGTTCCTCCATCACTTATGATTGCCCTTGGCACTTCAAAGTTGGTGAAGATATTCTTTCACAAGAAAGATACAACCATCCTTGCATCATTTGTAGGTAAAGCAACAACTTCCACCCACTTAGACACATAGTCTGCAGCAACCAAGATGTATTGATTGGAATATGACTTAGGGAAGGGTCCCATGAAGTCAATTCCCCAAACATCGAATAAATCCACTTCTTGGATGTTGTTAAGTGGCATTTCATCCTTTACGAGATATGTTTCCCATTCTCTGACATCTATCACACTTCTCCAGAAACCGTCGTGCATCTTTGAAGAGTGTGGGCCAGTAATACCCACTTTGTAATACCTTATGTGCTGTCTTATTTCCTCCAAAATGTCCTCCATATTTCGAGGCATGACAATGCCAAAGAATCTTAGGCACCTCAGTTTCAGTTGCACACCTGCGAATAACACTGTCAGTACATTGAAAATAAAGGAATAGGTAATCCCAGTGATACCTCCTTGCATCGTGGAGGAATTTCTTTTTTCTACTGCCAAGTAAGATTTTCAGGCATTGCTCCCACAGCTTTGTAATTTGCCATTTCTACAAACCATGGGCCAATCTGAACTGCCATCACTCTCTCATCAGGAAAGGATTCATTAATTTCCAGTTCTGGTCCATCTTGCAAATTCCTTTCTTGAATCCTAGACAAGTGATCAGCCACTTTATTTTCCACTCCAGCCTTATCCTTGATTTCCAAGTCAAATTCCTGAAATAAAAGCATCCAACGCAACAAGCGTGGCTTTGCATCCTACTTAGTCATCAAGTACTTAAGAGCAGCATGGTCAGTAAGAACAATAACTTTAGAACCTATCAAATAAGATCTAAACTTATCTAATGCATATACTACAGCTAGCATTTCTTTTTCTGTTGTGGCATAATTAACTTGTGCCTCATTTAAAACCTTACTAGCATAATATATCACATGCACACGCTTATCTTTTCTCTGACCTAAAACAACACCTATGGCATATGCGCTTGCATCACACATTAGCTCAAAAGGTAAATTCCAATCAAGCGTCATCAGAATAGGCGCAATGGTAAGCTTCTCCTTCAACACATTAAATACATTGAGGCAAGCTTCATTAAAACAGAATTCAGCTTCCTTTTCTAGTAAGTGACTGAGAGGCTTTGCAAGTTTTGAGAAGTCTTTGATGAACCTCCTGTAAAAACCTGTATGACCTAAGAAACTCCGCACACCATTTACACTAATCAGAGGTGGAAGTTTTTCAATCAACAATAATTTGGCCCAATCAACTTCTATTCCTTTTTCAGAGATTTTATGGCCTAAAACAATCCCATCACGAACCATGAAGTGACACTTTTCCTAATTTAAAACCAAATTTGTTTCTTGGCATTGTTTCAATACCTTAGCTAAATTAACTAAACATGCATCAAAACAAGAACCAAAAACAGAAAAGTCATCCATAAATACCTCTAACCCTTTTTCTACCATATCAGAGAAGATAGGAAGCATACACCTTTGAAATGTCGCGGGCGCATTGCATAGGCCAAATGGCATTCTTCTGTAAGCAAACACTCCAAAAGGACATGGAAGGCTGTTTTCTCTTGGTCTTCTGGAGCTACTGGAATTTGATTGTACCCAGAGTATCCATCCAAGAAGCAATAGTACGCATGGCCAGCTAATCTCTTTAGCATTTGATCCATGAAAGGAAGTGGGAAATGATCTTTTCTTGTGGCATCATTGAGTCTTCTGTAATCAACACACATCCTCCACCCAATGATAGTCCTAATGGGAATTAATTCATTATTATCATTCTGAACCACGGTCATCCCACCTTTCTTGGGAACGGTCTGAACTGGACTCACCCATGTAGTGTCTGAAATTGGATAAATCATTCCTGCATATAAAAATTTCACCACCTCTTTTCTGACTACCTCTTTCATGGTAGGGTTAAGTCTTCTGTGTGATTGCCTCACTGGTTTTATATCATCTTCCATCAAGATTTTGTGAGTGCAAAAGGAAGGATTAATGCCCTTCAAATTAGAGATGGACCACCCAATGGCAATCTTATGCTCCTTAAGCACTTTTAGCAATTTTTCTTCTTCAATCGTAGACAATCCTTTGTTATGATGACAAGATATGTCTCTTCTTCCCCCAAGAACACATATTTTAGATTTTCAGATAATTCTTTCAGCTCTATTTTTGGTGCTCCAATTGCTATATCAGTCTCTTTCTTTTCCAACACCTTCATTACTACCTCAAGCTCTTCTGGTGAAGTATCTTTGTCTAGGGCTTCCATTTCCTCTGTGATCTCTTGGTTAATAGATTTCTTTGTATGCACTAGTGTATCCAATACATCAATTTTGAAACAATCATTCTTGTCAACTTGGTTTTTCATAACATCAAAAACATGGAAAGTTATTGACTCATCATACATTTTGAGCTCTAACTTTCCTTGTTCTACATCAATTATAGCTCGGGCTGTAGCCAAAAATGGCTTACCCAAAAGAAGAGGTATTTCACTCTCCTCCATGTCCCAGACTATAAAATTAGTAGGGAATATAAACCTGTCAACTTTAACAAGAATGTCTTCAATGACACCACTAGGCTTCCTTAATGATCGATCCACAAGTTGAAGAGAGACCATAGTAGGCTTAATTCAGAAATTCCCAGAGATTTGCATACTGATAAATGCATTAGATTGATGCTTGCTCCAAGATCACACAACGCCCTTCTGACATTAATATTACCTATTGCAATTGGAATGTTGAAACTTCCTGGATCTCGAAGCTTTGGTGGAAGCTTCTGTTGGATTATGGCACTGCACTCTTCAGTAAGTACAACGGTCTCACATTCCTGCAACTTATGTTTCCTAGACAACAAATCTTTCATAAACTTAGCATAATTAGGCATGTTAGCTAAAGCTTCAGCAAAAGGAATATTAATTTGTAACTTTTTAAACATATCTAAAAACTTAGCATACTGTTTCTTTTGAGCCTGTTGCTTGAGCTTCATTGGATATGGTGGTTTCTATAACGACCAAGGTAAAAAAAAAAATAAAAAAAATTAGGCCTATCTGATTCTTGGCGCCGGTAGCGCCAGAAATGACGCCAGTAGCATGGGAGGTATGTTAGATGCCAATTTTCTCTAGGATTCAGTGTCGATAGCGCCAGGAGTGGCGCCGTTGGCGTGGGAACGCAGGCATGGCCTCTATAAAAGGCCATTTCACAATTTTTGGGCCAAAAACCTGTTCTTCTTCTTCCCTTGAACGTTTCCTCCATTGTTAAGCTTGGAAAGCTCCATAACCACTCAACCGTTGACCAAAACACTTCACTTCCAACATGAAAGTTGAAGGGAACTACTCAATAAGCTATATTCTAACATCAATTTTCCTTAAAAACCATCAAACGGAGAGATCGGGTTCTCTAGGAAAATTCCCAAAGTTTGATTTCTGAAGGGAAAAGAGGCGTTTTAGAGACGTTCAAGCTTGGAGAAGTTGTCTTCTAGCCTTCCTTATTGATTTAGAGGTAAGAAACACAAATTCTACCAATTATTTAAGAATTTGTTCTTGAGGTGAATAGTGAACCTTTTGAGTTAGAGCTGAAATTAGACTTGGGTCCTTTGGAAAAATATGCTTAGGAGGTTGTTGTGATGAAGGTTTAGCCTTGAAATATAAATTTTATGGACTTTGGAATTTGGCTTTGAGGAATGTATGAGTAGGAAGAACATTGGTTAAATTAATGATATTGTGATATGTATGAGCCTAAGTGCTTTTACAATATGTGCTCAAGAGGCTATATAAACGGTGAAAATATGTTGAAGTAACCGTTTTAGCCACCTTAGTAATTGTTGATATTTGACATGAATAGAGTATTGAACTTTTTGAATTGGGTTATGCCGAGTCTTAGGGAGACTCGAAGGCCTTGGTTAGGTCGAGATAGATCCTGTTTGGGGTCTGTAAGTCACCAATTAGATGGCTAGTTCTCATAACTTGAAAATAGCTTAGAAAAGAGGTTAAATGGAAAAGAATTGTGTTCCTTTTATTTCCAACAATTGAGAACCATTGTTGATTGCTTGTGTGCCTTTTTATAGGGCATGACACCGAGGGTATCAGTGGCGGAGACCACAGTTCAGGGATTGGGCAGCAGAGCACTGTGTTGTCAGGTAAGTTCTTTGTTCTTGGGAGTGTTTCCCATTGCCAGGTTGCATACATGATTCATATGCATTGAATTGGATGTTACATCTTTCCTCATGATAATATGTATCCTTGTTTCTATGCTTGTGTATGGTTGCCTTTCGGATAGATCTTCTGGCCAGTTAGATAGATATGGACCTCCCTAGGAGTAGAGCGCAACTCTTAGTCGGTTTGCTCACGTAAAGGGTGTATGATCCCTTAAGACCAGAGATAGGTGGTTTCGTCACGGTTGAAGCCTATTCTCGGAGGTGCCATATATGTGCATCCATGTGTAAAGGGGTAGCTCCCGATGGGATGGCACAAGTGTGAGTTCCGGTCTCACACTGGGGACTGAGAGTCCTGATACTGATGATGATGCATCTTTGGCGGGTGTAGTACCGCAGATACACATTAGAGCTAGAGAATGTCTATGTGTTGTTGTGAGGGCCAGGAGGCCTGGTGTTGTGATGCCTTTGATTTTGTGTATCATGAAAGTGAGCCAGGGGGAGGAGAAGCCTCCAAGAACCCTGAACTTACTGAGATTGTATCTCACCCCGTGTGTGGGAATATTATTTTGCAGGTGATACATCTGGCAGAGATGATGGGTCCTAGGGTGGGAGGGCCCAGTAATGACAGACTCTGTGTAGCTGCTTGGCAATAGTTTGAGAGCATTGTGGTTCACTGTTTATGTTTATGATGCATTTTGTACCCTTGCGAATGAAGATGTGCTTGCGCATATATTTTGGATCCTGTATGGATTGTGATGTACAGACATTGTATATTTTGTACCCTCTTGTGAGGATGTGATCTGTGAGATCATGGCACAGGGTGCCTATTCTTTTGTATAAACATAGTGGTAGTTTTGATGATGTATATATTTATATAGATACATGTAGCTTCTGATTCTCCTGTTATATCTGTATAGACTTTATTGTCTTTATCTGTCGTTCTTTATGTTATCTGGATCGTAAAGGCTTGTTGTGGGGCCTTGGCATTCATAATAGGTATTGGATACTTACCATACATAATGAATCATGAATATGGTTTTGAAAGGAAATGATGATGACATGGTTTTATTAAAACGCTTCCGTTGGTTTTAGTTTTGTTTTTTTATTAATTTCTGCGTTAATCTGATTAAGTAACTGTTAATACACCGGATGCATACAGGGTGTTACAGTTTCTCAAAACGAGAGAAATCCATTACCTTCTTAGGAGCTACAGCAGGTTACTCCTTCTTTTCTTCCTTGTTTGGAGGCATTTCCATTACTTCTTCTTGCTCAATAGTTGTAGGGATTTTCTTTTCAACCTTTTTCTGCACTTCCTTATGTTTCTCTTGAGGTGTGATCACAGTACCACTCCTTGTAGTGATTGCTTTAACATGCTCCCTCAGATTCACTATATATCACTAACAAACTGACCTTGAGTCCTTTCAGCAAGTTTCTTTGACAACTGACAAATCTGATTTTCAAGATTGCAGATGAAAGCATCTTGATTCTTGTGATGAGCTCTAGTCTCATTGATGAATGCATTGGTAGCTTGAATGTGCTAATTAGTGGTCTTTGATAATTGCAGCATGGCTTTCTCCAATTCAGATGGTTCCTTAGGTGGAATAGGTGGAGGTTGTATATAATTATTAGACTTGTAATCTAAACCTCCTCCTTGAATCCTCCTTTGATAATTGTTCCCTGGAGCATTATTATGATTTCTCTGAAAATTATATTAGGGTCTTTGATCATACCAAACACCATTTACTTGAATTGGATCAGCTCCAATCAATGTAGGACATTCATTGGATTCATGGTCTATTTGACAGTACTCACAGATTATTAAATGTGCCTTAATTGATGAAGCTTGAGTTGCTGAAACTTGAAGTTTATCAAATTTATCGTTGAGCCTGGTTAACTGTTGTGACAAGAGTTTTTGCTCAGCTAGCATGACATCACTGCTTCCTAACTGAATAACCTCTCGTTTAGACTGAGTTGCAATACTTTCATTTTCATTTGTGGCTAACGAATCAATCAGCTCATAAGTTTGAGCTGTTGTCTTTCGGATTGGGCCTCCAGTTGCAACATTCACAATTAACCTTGATTCAGGTGTCATTCCATTGAAGAAAATGTGCATCTTCTTCCCAACTGGCATATCATATTGAAGGGATCTTCTAATCAATTCTTGAATCTGTTCCAGGCTGCACATAGTGTTTCTCTTCCATGTTGAGTAAAACTAGTGATCTAATTCACCAACTTGTTATATTTTTCCATAGAGAAATATTGAGCAAAGAATTTAGCAGCTAATTCTTCCCAAGTAGTAATGCTATTAGAAGTCTGTCTATCTAACCATCTGATAGCTTTACCTTTAACTGCAAAAGGGAACAATCGTAGTTTAATCGCATCATCTGTCACACCTTGATGTCTGATTGTGTCACAGATCCTCAAAAATCTGTCCACAAAATCATGTGGGTCTTCATCATCTTCTCCCCCAAACTGGCTTCGCTCCACCAAAGTGATTAATGACAGATGAATCTCAAAGTTGTTGGCTTGAATTGGTGGTCTGACAATGCTAGGGTTTGGTCTGGTGAAAAGTGGAGCAAGGATATCCTTCATCAATTCATCCTCTGGTCATGGCTGATTAGTATTTCTTTCAGCCATCTCTAGTTCTGTTTCTGGTTGTGAACTAGATGTTTCTGCTTCCTTCCTTTGTTTTGCTAGCTTCCTCTCTCTTAGCAGTCTTTTCTATCTCAGGATCGTACTGTAGAGTTACAAGATCAATTATACCTCGCATCCAGCTCAGAAAAGCAGATTAGTAACAATAACAAATCTAATTTTAAAGATAAAGAGTTACTATAAAATTAGCAGTTTCAATCCCCGACAACGATGCTAAAAACTTGTTGCGCGATCGGCAAGTGTACCGTTCGTTCCAAGTAATAAAGTAATAAGTAGGTTATCGTATCCACGAGGATTGAATCACTAATGTTATCACAACTAATATCTCTAATTAGATGAAGAAATGTTGATAAGATTGAATTTTAATATTTTGATATGATGAAATCAAATAATAAGAACTAAGAATTAATGAGAACTCGAAGATAACAATATTTGGATTTTAGGAAATTATGAGAGAGAATGTAGTCAAGACACACACACACACTCTGTTCTACTTCTGCCTTATCTAATTAGATTGATTACTACATTCAATTATACTAATTATTTAGAAAATGCCTCCTTAAATGAATACTAGTTAAAGACTAATTCCTTAGTAACTTTAACCCTTTAACCCAAGTAAAAATCCCAATTCCTTAGTAATTTTCCTTTGATCAAGCATTAAGTAAGATGCATCGGTTCATCTGCAATTACACATCCCTATCCCTAGGTAATGTATCAATTGTTATTCCACCTTCGTCAGAAATCAGAGCACCAATATTTCTATCATGAACCCTAACTCTCATAACTTTATCAAAGTGATCAATTCCAATAAAGCCATATAATTCATTCAATACAAGATGAAACAAAACAATTTAGCATAAAAGATTATAGAATTAAATCCAATATCAAAGGAGTTCACATTAGGTTGTGGCTACAAAGAAGAATTTAGCCAACCCTATTCATGGTTGGCTTCAAGAGCATAAACACAATGTATCTGGATAAAGAAAGATAAGAAAAGAAGAAGTAAACCCTTCAATCTTGATTCCAACTCTCTTGTCTTAGCTTCTCTTCGATCTTCCCAGGACTCCTTCTTTGTTATTGTGCAGTGTATATTCAGTATTGACTGCTGTGTAACCCCACTTTGCTTCTTCTCAGTCCCTATTTATAATTAGGTCATCCAGTCTCTTTAAAAACCCCCAAGCTCGTGCAATAAAAAGTGATAATCTGAAGTCACGTGTCTCTGGCTAAAGCTACCTCCTGTAGATTTAGCTAATAAAATATTTCCCAAAGACTTATCATATCCTTGTCCTGATACAAATAAAACCAGAATTTTTTTTTATGAATTTATCCTTATTGATACTGATTCTATAGAATTAGTACACAATGAAGATGATAATGGAATAGTCCAATTCTCAAAAGTCAAAATCCTTAATGTATTATCTGACATAGATTGGGGACTGTTGCGCGCTAACGCGCAATTGATACGGCAAGTGCACCGATCGTTAACAAGTAATAAAAGTAGGTAAGTAGAGTTATCGTCTCCACAGGGATTGGGGTAATTTTCACAATAATATTAATTCTAAATGATTGAAATTAATAACAGAAAAATAAAGAACAAAGAAGTAATTGTTGAGTTGTGGTTGGTGTTTGAATAAAATCAGAAATTAAAATAAGTAAAAAGATAAAGAAGTTACCAATAGAAGAAACAATTGTGGTTAGGCACAATCCCTTTTGTCTCTACCTCCTTCACTTGATTGGTTTATTATCTTAGGTCACACACGTGATAAACC
>PYAF01005874.1:10359-47610 GCA_007407185.1 Glycine tomentella
ATCCATTAATTATTTACTAGACTAAAATTAAATTTCTTAACTAAACAATTATTTCAACTCTTAGAAACATTTTATTGAACATGTTGTCTACAAAGCGAAATAACATCAAACAAGGGTTATTATTCAAACTAGGTTCAACATAAACTCCCCATACCTTGCTTCCTTCTCCAATTCTTGGACAGCCTTTGCTCCTAATGCTACTAGATCCCCCGGAAGGCTTCAGAATTCTAGGGTTTTTATTCTTTGAAAGTGGAAAGGTGATGGAGGAGGTTAGGGAAGCTTTGGGACTGTTGGGAGGCTTGGTTTCCTCCATTTTCGTGCCTTGGGGCTTTATATAGATGCTCAGCACCGCCTTCACTCGCCCAGGCGACCAAAAATAGCCTGTTCCACTCGCCTGGGCGAGCAGCCCATTTTCTAGAATTTTCTGTCTTAGCGAAAAATTAATTTCTAATGTTCCAGACATTATTTGCACAATCCCAACGGTCAAAAGTTAGATATATGAGTTAGGAAGCTTGATTTAAAATTTGAGGAAGATCCAACGGTTAAAGAATCTATAATGATAATTTTACTAAAATAAGTTTTCGGGTTAAATTCAGAATCACTCCATTACACGCAATTCAAACAACCTCCCCATAACTTGACATCTTCACATACTCTATACACCTAGGGATGGAAACAGAAATTTTCTTCTTTTTTTTTTATATCATTTGATGCTTAAGAAAGCCTTATTCCACTTATGGCTTTCTGTCACAATTTTTTTCAATAGTCCGTCATCTAAGAGTATTCTTTATTTTCATCATAAAAATATCTATTCAAAATATCTAAGGGTGTTTTTGTCCTTTCTAAAATATTCAAGGACATTTATGTACATTTCCAATCTAAAATATCTTTTCTAAAATATCTAAGGGTAGTTTGGTTATTTCCAAAATATCCAGGGGCGTTTTCGTCATTTCATCCTCAAAGGCATTTTTGTCATTTCTGAAATTGTCTAAGGACATTTTGGTAATTTTTTCCTAGTAAATATCTTACTAAAATATCTAGGGATACATTGGTCATTTCCAGAATTGTTCAGGACGAATTTGTCATTTTCGCCCTAGGGATATATAGACGTCATTTCTGAAATTGTTCAAGGGCATTCTTGTCATTTTGTCCTAAATTTTTCTACTGCATTTCCTTAACATTTCACTCTTAGTAATTGTTTGTAATTCCCTAAATTTTGGGGTGTTACAGATGGTGCATGAGTTTGGGGAGGCAGTGCCTCTCTAGTATGAGCAGTGTTTAGTTGTGAACACTTATGTGATATAGTACCTCTGTGAGATCTCTGAGAGACGTATGTAAGAGCCAGTGTAGTATATGGATGCCAGAATGATGGCATGGCTCTATGAGACGAGTTGAGATGGCTTGAGAGCCAATATGAGGTGTGAGACCTCTGGTAGTAATAGCATACAGTTGAGTACCCATAGAATTGGGAAATGAGTGGTAGCCAGGATAATGTCCTGAGCTCGTTATGCTTGTTTATGTGTGTATGTTTGGGGGTAAACCAGGGTGAGGGAGGATTTCCCAGAACCTTGAGCTTACTGAGATGTTTATCTCATCCCTGCTGTGGGTTGTTGTTTTCAGGTGTTTCCTGAGGAGAGGAGCAACCATAGAGCTTAAGGTTGAGTTGAGTATGCTGGAGACGGTCATGGGCTACAGATGAAGATTGGAAGAGTTTTATTTATACCTCTGTCTTGTTTTTGTATCTGTTTTAAGATGGGGTGTGAGTGTACACCCGTTGTACTGTACATATAATGATGTATGACCAGGTGTGGTCTTGTTTTTGAGCATGTATATGTACAGATGAGGTTGTTGTATGTTCCTCCTGATTTCCTCTGTTTAGATGTTTATGTATCTGCCTATGTTTTGTGTTTTGTATGTTAGTTTATCTGGATCAGCAGGGGTGTGATGTGTTTTATATTTCATGCATAATGATATCGAGAAAAACGATTCTATCGCTTCCGCAATGCGTTCAGATAACGCTGATAGCGCGCTTATGATATTATTAAGGATAACGCACCGGGTGCACACGGGGTGTTACAAATTGCATCAGAAGATACAACAAAAATTAAATCTGAAAGACAACAAATGTATCACTTTGTTAACAACAAGATTATGGCAACATGAACAATACACGGGGTTTCAAGTACTGGATGATCAAGACATAGAGTGGTAATGGAAGAATTTTTCAACTAGTCAAGGAAAGATTTTTTAGAGTTGTACGTTAATTTTATCAGAGCAGAGGATGTTGTTTTATCCATGAGGTCAATTGCTTTAAATTCTACACATAATACATCATCATATGCTGCTCCAGTTGTAAACGTGTCTGAGGAAGATGAACATGATCCAACTTGGGTTATGGATGATGATGAAGAAGATGACGATGATGAAAATATTGCAATGGAAGATTGTTTTCTTTAGAAGGATGTTAGTGCGTCAGATAATGATGAGGATTATGGTGTGCATGCAACTGAATTCCAAGAAGATACTAATGTGGGGTCGTCTCAAATCAGTCATCATTCGGATGTTGGTTCTACTCTACCAGAACAACCTATTGAAGGTATGTTAGATGACTGAAATCAATGAAAATGTAGTCATATATGTATATTTGTATGTTATAGTATTTTATTTGCTTAATATGTTTATTGAACTGATTTTGTATGTGCAAGTGCCGAGGTCATTCCTTTTTGGGATGAAATTCCACATTACACATATATTGATTGGAATCATCCAAGCGAAGAAGAATCTTTTACCGGTTTTGGTTCGGGTTCGGGTTCAATGCAGGGTCCATGACAATTAGGGGATGAGTTGTTTGTTAAACAGGAATTTGCATCCAAAAAGGACGCGCAATTCACAATTAAGCGGAACCTCACGAAGGAGCATCAAGAAGCAATTGTGGTTGAGAGCAAGCCTAACAAGTTTAGCATGAGGTGTATTGCTCATAACGAGGGTTGCCCCTGGAGGGTTAGGGTAATTAAACCAACGTACGGTGAGAAGTGGCTTGTTTTAAGATGGGTCCATTAAAGGGTTTGCAATCTGTCCTAGGGTCCAACCCTAGGGTTTAGCCTTCCATTAATTCGAAAATAGCAACAGAAACATAAATTGAAATGAAACTGAACATTAAACGAATTTAAACAGAGAACGAAATTGAAAGCAGAAAACGAATTCGAAAATAGAAGGAAAAAAAACGAAAATAAACACTAGCAGAAACGAAATTGTATTCCCAAAATAAAAATCCAGACAGAAATGAAATTCAGACACAGAGTACTCAGCAGAAACGAAAAACCCTAAAGAAAAGAAGCAGAAAAACGAAAATACTCTAAAAACCCTAAAACGAAAATAGCTGAGCCTCCCTCTGCATGGGCACAGTTTCCCAAATATATGGTGACTACTCTCACCAACGAAAATGGGCTTTTTCCTAACAATTTTAGCCCAAAAATCACTAAAATAAAATAAAACAAAAATAAGCTGCTGATGTGGAAAATGATGCTGATGTGGCGCACTCCAATCTTCAAGTCCAAAAATTAATTCCAAGCCCATTTAATTATTAATCTGCCCTGAAAAATCAAATTGGAATAATTAAACTTAAAATAATCCAAACTAATTAAAATCTGAATTATCGATCCAATTAAGTCCTAAATGAGAATCAGTACAAAATATAAACAATTAAGCACAAGTTAGGGATTAAAATGAGTACAGAAAGATGAGTAAATAGTGGTAAATAGTGACTCATCAATGAACCATATTACAAGGGTCATAGGCAGCTTGATGCTGATGTTATTGCTTCACTTGTAGTAGGTATGTATTTTTTAAATTTCATCTATATGTCTTTAATAATGGTTCTTTAAGGTATGTTCTTAATGTGAATGTTACAATTTCATTGTTAGGAATGATTAAGGAGGAACTGTCTATGTCGATTGCATTGGTTCAAGAGATGATCACCCATTCGTATGGATTTAAAGTTTCATATCGAAAGGCCTGATATGTGAAGCAGAAAACAATGGCAATGATTTATGAGGATTGGGAAGAATCTTATGCATTTTTGCCCAGATGGTGTCGCTACATGCTTCATTTTTCACCAGGTTCTTTTTATGATATTCAAACAAATGATTATTTTGTGGGACATCGATTGATACGGGCAAAGCGTGTGTTTCATCGCATTTTCTGGACTTTCAGACAGTGTTGCGAAGCATTTAATTATTGCAAACCCATGATTCAAATTGATGGGACTCATTTATATGGCAAGTATAAAGGAAAATTGTTGATTGTCATGACTCAGGATGGCAATAATGAATGTTTGCCACTAGCATTTTGCCATTGTTGAGGGGGAGACTTTGGAAGCTTGGGAATACTTCCTTGCTAACATTTGTTTCCACGTAAACCAAAGGAAAAACATATGTCTCATTTCAGATAGGCACCGGAGCATATTATCTGTTGTGGAGAATCATGCTGGTTGGCAACCACCTTATGCGCATCAGGTGTTTTGCCTTCATCATATTGCTAATAATTTTAATCAAAGGTTCAGGAATGAAAAATTGAAGAAGACCTTGATGAATTTAGGTATGCCTAACAACTATTTTGAATATATTAAATGGATATATTTGTAAATGGAATAGTGTTAATGATATGATTCTTTTGCAGGTTATACTCCCTTTATGGTTGATTTTGAGGTAGCGTTTGCACGATTTCGTGATACCAGTCCTCAGGTTGCAGAATGGATTGATAGCATCCCTAAGGAAAAGTGAACACGTGCGTACGACGTAGACGGGAGAAGATTTGGCAATATGACAACAAACTTGTCTGAATCAGTAAACAGGATGTCGAAGGGAACAAGAAACATGCCTATCACTACTCTGGTGAAGCACACATACAACAGATTGGTTCAATATTTTGTAAGCAGGGGTCAGGCGACTGTTTCACAAGTTGACTATTCACAACGACATTGCAAAAATGTGGTTGATGTTATGAGGCATAACCAGTCCCTTGCTACAAGCCACCATGTACACACATATAATATTGATCAAACATTATTTGAGGTGGAAGAAGGTTGGGAGAGGTTATATTCAGTCCACTGTAACACCCCATAGGCCTCCAGTGCGTTATCATTAATAATATCAGTCAAGCGCTAAAAAATAAATCATTATTTAAAACTCAGCGGAAGCACAGAATCGCTTTTCTTGATTCATTATGTATGGAATAAAAACACATCACAGAAAACACACACATAAAACATGTATTTCACACCCTGCTGATCCAATTTCTCATACATAACCATAGACAGATAAACAATTACATCAGGAATATACTCAGGAGGAAAGTCTCATATCATAGCATCAATAGTTCTGTACATATATATATACATCAGAGTCCTCACCACACCGTGGTGATACAAAAGAATAATTGCCCTCACCGAGGGTATACAGAACTATACATAACTCTGGTGTACACACACTAGCCCTAATCAAGGGCACAAAGCATAACATCACAAAACTGAGCCTTCAAGCTCTCTCTGCTGCCACCGGCCAAGCAGATCTGTCTCCACTAGGGCCTCCTGCCCTGAGACTGCTCTCCTCTTCCAGAAGAGTCACCTGTAAAGATAAATCCCCACACGGGGTGAGATACACATCTCAGTAAGCTCAGGGTCCATGGAGGAATCTCCCCCACCCTGGCCCACTTCCCATGAAACATACATCAGGTAATCACAAACAAATGGCCCACTGGCCCGACCCTCTGGCCCTCATAACAATATGAGCAAACAATAGAAGCATGGCAGAGCTTCCTCAACGCCTGCATCAATGGCGGATATCATCAATGCCCACAACAATGGCAGAGCTACCTCAACGCCTATGTCAGTGTGAGACCGGAACTCACACCTGTGCCATCCCATTGGGTGCTACCCCTTCGCATGGATGCACATATATGGTACCTCCGATAATAGAAGGAGCTACCTCAACTTCTATCCCCATGGTCTGGGGGAAACCAATTCCCTGGGAGCTACCTCAACCATGAGCCAACCATACTAGGAGGAAACCATCTCCTAGGGAGGTCCATATCTATCTATTGGCCAATAGATCTATCACAATCAAAGCACTGAATCACAAGCACAGACGCACAAACATATCATTATGAAAATGCAACTACCAATGCATGCATCATGAAATGACCACCACTCCCCCGGAGTGTGGTGTGGCACACAAGACGAAAAATCATCCCCAAGGACATTGAACTTACCTGGCAAAGTATCACTCTATAGTTCTTTCCCTGGTCTGTGGCTCCCGCCACCAACAGTCTCAATATCACGCCCTAATCAAGGCATATACCCATATCAAAACCAAACCAACAGGCATTCAATCACAGAACATAGCATATCAGAATTCCCCTATCCTATGGTTAATTCAAGACAGGCCCACACTAGGCCTCTCACAGACCATACAAGGTCCACTAAGGCTGAAAACCAGCATCTGAGTCATCCCAGACTCAATGCAACACATGCCTAAGCAAAAGCTCACATCAGCCTGATAATTCAATTATCACTGGAACGGTCTAAACCTCAACCAAGACACCGTTCATCTAGCCTCTCAGGCTCATAACAATCATAATCAAGGCTCTAGCATGTCAGAAAACCAACAACAAGTGACTCTACATCAGTCACACATGCCTACACAGAGCCATGATTCAAAGTTCTCTAAATTAGAAACTGAAAGCTAATCCTTCATCACTAAACCATTCTAAACAAATTTCTCTATAGGACCCTGGGCTAATTCTAGCCCCACCTCATATGGGTCACTATTCACAAGGAACCCCAATTCCTAAAATAACCGAGGAAACTTGAGTTCCTTACCTCAGTGGCGACCAGAAAAGCTGCAAGACTGCTTCCTCAAGCTCTGTTGTCCCGGCTGAGCTTTGATTCCTCGCCAAACTCAAGTTTCTGGGTCTCCTCTGAAGAAATGAATTCTCACTCTCAAGGGGTTTTCAAAAGGAAAGATGAAGGATTAAAGCTCTCAAAGGGTTTCTAGCAAGATTAAAGATCATCGGGAGGTGTTTTAGCCAAGCCAAAAGGTCCTAGAAAGCTTGGGATACTCTCTAATGGAGGCTGGGGTCGTGGGGAAGAAGAAGAGGCTGATTTCCTCTTCAATTTTGTGTTTTGCCACTTTTATACTGATCCTGCCCGAGCTCTGGCGCGATCCGCGCCAGTTCCGACGCCATCCGTGCCACAATGGCGGTGCTCTGGTGCCATCAGCGCCAACTCCTGCGCCTCCAGCGCCAACCTCCCGAACCTGTGTCGCTATCCGTGCCAGCCTTGGCGCTGGCCACGTGGAAAACCAGAGATAATGAGTTTTCCAGGCCACTTCCCGTGCCAACCGCGTTGCCTCTGGCGCGACTCGCGCTGGCTGGAAAACATCTGGCGCCCCTGATGCCACATTGACGCCCCAGGCATTAACTTCCAGAAAACCTGGCGCTCCCAGCGCTATCCTGGCGCCACATTCCAGTGGGTCTGGCGCCATCCGCGCCACACCCTTAGTAGGGTTTTTCTTCTAAGGATCCCTGGCGCTATCAGTGTGGGATCTGGCGCCAGCCGCGCCCCAGTGAGGGTCCTTACATCCACCTTCCAGAGTGTTTTTGTCAATGTGGCAAGTTTAAGGCCTTCAAATACCCATGTAGTCACGCCGCATCTGCTGGTTTATGTGTTTGTCGGAATCTTTTTCACTGTGTGGATGATGTCTTCCTGGTAAGTAATTTGGTTCAGGCTTACTCATTGCCATGGTAACCAATTGGTAATGAAGGTGATATTCCACCGAGTGAAGATCCAGTTCTCATACCTGACAGGGAAATGTTGTGTGCAAAGGGTCGTCCAAGGTCCACTAGAATACGTAACGAGATGGACGAAGTCGAAACAAGTCAAAGACGTGTCAAATGTGGAATTTGCAAGCAAGTTAGACATAATCAGAGAGCTTGTCCTAATCGGGGTGCTAGTTCATGATTTGGTAATGATGTTTCTTTAAATAGTTGTATCTTAATGTATTTCATTTAGAAAAATCACTAATTTGTTGAAAATATGTTGATACTTTCGTCATTTGCCAATTCGTATATGTGTTTGTTTTTTTTAAAAAATAGGGTTTTTTTTTTTGAATTTTTCAATCCTAAGTAGTATTTGAACACATGTACTTGCACATAATAATAATTAAAAACAAATTGTTATTAGTGGAACTCTAACTTGTTGGTTAGAAGAACTGGATGTAGCTTCTCTAGGTTGAAAAGTGAACCATTATAAATCTTTGTATTGACTATTTCATCTTTATCTTTTCTTGATGTTATATCTTATCATTAGTTGGTGCAGCATTTTACAATCAACAGAAAAAGTTTTTGTGATTGCATTCTATAAAGTTTGGTGTTTGATTGGTTGAAAGCTATCTTGGACTGTTTTGTGGTACGATCTTTTTAACTCTGATTGTTTAAGAATTTTAATTGACCAAAAACAACCAATTCAACCCTCGTCTTTGTTCTTATTTGTTGTTCATACTGTTTTCAATTGGTATCAAGAGCAAGTTCTTATGTGTTACTCAAGATCACTATCTTTTTTCAAAGAAAATGAATACCACACAAATTACCTTCAAGGAGGGTACCTCTCTCAATCGTCATCTGATGTTTGAGGGAGAACACTTCAGTTTTTGGAAAAACAGAATGCAAATCTTCATTCAATCATATGACCTTGGTGCATGGAATGCAATAGAAAAAGGTCCTTTTTCCAATCAAAACTGTTGATAATGAAATGATTCCCAAAGAATGGGATGAAATGACAGACATAGAAAAGATGGTAGTTCAATACGATTTCAAAGCAAAGAATATGATAACCTCTGCATTATTGTCTGATGAATTTTTTAAGACTGTTAGGTGCAAGAGTGCTAAGGAGATGTGAGAAATGCTAAAAATTACTCATGAAGGAATAGATGAAGTTAGAAGATCAAGGAAACATGACTTGATACATGAGTATGAGATGTTCAAGATGAATACAACTGAAAACATCCCTCAACTTCAAACCAGATTCACACATATCGTCGTTAATCATATTCTTGGTCTTGGAAAAACATTTGAAGCTGTGGAACTAAACATCAAGACCTTGAAATGCTTAACAAGACGATGGAAACCAAAGATAATAGCGATCAAGGAATCTAAAGATCTATCAAAGATGTATATGGCTGCACTATTTGGTAAGTTACTTGAGTATGAGTTAGAAATGTCTCAACTAACACATGCAAAAGACACCAGTCAAAAAATAGAAGAGTATTGCCTTGAAAGCTGCATTCTCAAATGTTGAGAAAGATAATGACTCAAGTGGAGATGAAGGTGATGAGAATTTGAACATAATAGTCAAAAGGTTTAGCAAATTCATGAAGAAAAACAAGAACAAAAAGTTCACCAAGTTCAACAAAAAGAGTGACAACAACAACGACACCAACTACAACTGCTTTGAATGTGGTAAGCAAGGCCATATCAAATATGAATGTCCAATATATTTGAAGAAGCAGTTAGGGGAAAAGAAAGCAAAGAAAGATGGAAAAAAAAAAGCCTACATTGCATGGGAAGAAAATGCTTCAACAACTTCTGAATCATCAAGTGAAAATGAAGAAGCAAATGCTCCAACAATAGTCTAAAAGGTAACCTTAGATGGCATACCACTAAACTTGCTCCAATGCAAGTTGAACTTTGTAACTTGAAAGAATAGAATGAGAAACTTGTTTCAACCTACAAAGCTAATGGGTGTGTGTGCCTCTTCTTCTTCAAAAGTAGATGAAAACAAAGCTGTACAAAAGGAATTTGACGATTTCAAAAAGAGTCAATCTGAAAAATACATGTTATTGCTTTTAGAAAATTCTTACTTGGTAAATCTTTTGAAAATGCTCTAAGGAGGAAAATGTAGCTTAAATCAATGTTAAGTGTACAAAAGTATGTTGGTGATAAATCTAGTTTGGGTTACAACTATAAATCAAAACCTTTTCAAAACACCAAGTTTTTACCCCTAAAACAGATGAATCAAAAAGGCTTTTCAAAAACAAACCATACCAAAATGACTCATTTTGAAAGAGCATCAAAATATGTAACATGTCATTACTGCATGAAGAAAGGTCACACATCACACAAGTGTTATGCTAGAAGGTTCTATGTGCCTAATGGAGACTGTATATTAGTTCCTAAGAAAAAGAGAAAAATAGCTAACTCCTATGGACCCAACCTTAATTGGGTACCTTTCTTTGCTACTTGATTTGATTGTTGCAGGTGTGTCTTAGAGCTAAAGAGTCACTATGGTATTTGGATAGTGGATGCTCTTGGCACATGACAGGTGATAAATCCATGCTCACCAATTTGACTTTAAAGGGTGGAGGATTTGTCACCTATGGAGACAACAATAAAGGAAAAATAATAGGAGAAGGCAGTATTGGTGACAACTTTAAAACCAAAATCAGAAACGTGCTTTATGTGGAAGGCCTAAAGCACAATCTTCTGAGTATAAGTCTGCTGTGTGATAAAGGATTAAAGATATCCTTTAATGATAATTGCTGCTTGATATGTTATGGCCAATCTGGTAAGGTTATACATGTTGGAAAAAGAAAGGGAAACATCTACTTGCTTGCTATAGAACATGCATTCATTCAAAATATTAACTGCCTAGTAAGTAAGATTGATGAATCATGATTGTCGCATAGAAGAGCTAGTCATATTAACATGCATCACATGAACAAGCTCATTAGAAAAGATTTAGTTATTAGTTTACCTAAGCTAAAGTTTGAAAATGACAAACTTTGTGATGCTTGTTAAAAGGGGAAACAAACAAAGATCTCTTTTCAAAATAAAAACTTTGTTTCCACCTCAAGACCTCTTGAATTGCTTCTCATGGATTTGTTTCGTCCTTCATGAACTATGAGCTTAGGTGGCAATAACTAGGGGCTTGTAATAGTTGATGACTACTCAAGATTCACATGGACTTTGTTTTTAAAATCCAAGAGTGATGCTTTTAATGCTTTCAGAATATTAGCCAAACTTGTTCAAAATGAAAAGGCTGCAAATTTATCTCAATAAGAAGTGATCATGGTGGTGAATTCCAAAATGAGCATTTTGAAAAGTTCTGTGAAGAAAATGAAATTAACCACAATTTTTTAGCTCCAAGAACACCTCAACAAATGGTGTTGTGGAGAGGAAAATTAGATCTCTTGAAAAAGGAGCAAAAACTCTTCTTAATGAGACAAATTTGCCAAAACATTTTTGGACTGATGCAGTAAGCACTGTTTGTTACACTTTAAATAGATTACTCATAAGGTCTATCTTAAAGAAAATTCCTTATGAACTATACAAAGGTAGAAAATCAAACATTGCACACCTTAGAGTTTTTGGTTGTAAATGTTTTGTTTTATAGAATGGAAAGGAGTCTATTGGAAAATTTGATGCAAAAGCTAATGAAGCTATCTTTCTTGGATGTTCATTACAAAGTAAAGCATATAGAGTTTTCATTAAAAGAACCTTATGCATGGAAGAATTTGTACGTTATTTGTGATGAATCTAACTCCTCAAAAGAGGAAAAGAGCAGTGATAATGATGTAGGTCCTATAGAAGACAATGTCAAAATCAATGAACCAAATAAAGAGATTGATTAGTCAACACTACTCAAAAGCCTAAGAACTGGAGAACAACAAGAGATCTCTCCCTAGATATTCTCTCAGGAATTTATGTTGTATTATGACTTTTGTTTCTCAAATTAAAGCTAAGAATATTGATCAAGCATTACTTGATGAACATTGGATGCTTACCATGCATGATGAACTTAATCAGTTCAAGAGAAATGAAGTTTGGGAACTTGTTCCTAGACCCTCTTCTCACAAGCCAATTGGCACCAAGTGGGTTTTTAGGAACAAAGTTGATGAAAGTGGCATCATAGTCGGAAACAAAGCTAGATTGGTTGCAAAAGGTTACAACCAAGAGGAAGGAATAAACTATGAAGAAACCTATGCTTCAGTAGCAAGGTTGGAAACCATTAGATTACTGCTTGCATTTGCGTGTTTGATGGATTTCAAACTTTTCCAAATGGATGTAAAGAGTGCCTTTCTTATTGGTTATATAGAGGAGGAAATCTATGCTGATCAACCTCCTGGTTTGGTTGATTTTAAACATCCAAATCATGTTTTTAAACTGAAGAAATCTCTATATGGCCTAAAGCAAGCTCCTAGGTCCTGGTATGAAAGATTGAACAACTTTTTACTTAGTCAATCCTTCATAAGAGGACAAGTGGATAAAACATTGTTCATCAAGAAATCTGCCAATGACATATTATTAGTTCAAATATATGTTGATGAAATTGTTTTTGGTTCAACTAATAATTCCATGTGCAAGGAATTCTCAATTTCTATGCATAATGAATTTGAAATGTCTATGATGGGAGAATTAACATTCTTTCTTGGACTTCAAGTGAAACAAATGAAGAGTGGCACATTTTTCAACCAAACAAAAGTATTGCATTGAATTGATCAAGAAATTTGACATTGAGAAAAGTAAGGATGTTGCAACTCCTATTGCAACTACAACTTACCTTGACTCATATGAAAAAGAAAAGAAGGTTGATGAGTCAAAATATAGAGGAATGATTGGATCACTATTGTATTTGACTGCAAGTTGTCCATATATAATGTTGAGTATGTGCTTGTGTGCAAGATATCAAGCTAATCCAAAAGAATCACACCTCTCAACAGTCAAGAGAATCATCAAACACCTTAAATCAACTCCAAGAGTTGGTCTATGGTATCCAAAAGGTGCATTACTGAATTTAATTGGTTACTCAGATTCTGATTTTGCAGGCTGCAAATTAGACAGGAAAAACACAAGTGGAACATGCCATTTGTTGGGAAGTTCACTAATCTCATTGCATTGCAAAAAACAATCTTGTGTTGCTCTATCAATAGCTGAGGCAGAGTACATTGTAGCTGGGAGTTGTTATGCTCAAAGCTTGTGGCTAAAGCAACAATTACAAGACTTTGGTGTTGAATTGAAAGAAATTCCTTTGCTATGTGACAACACAAATGCTATCAACCTATCAAAGAATCCAATAATGCAGTCAAAGACAAAGCATATAGAGATTAGACATCACTTTCTCGGAGATCACTTTCAAAAGGGTAATTGCTCAATTGAGTTTATTGACACAAATAATCAATTGGTTGATATTTTTACTAAAACCTTTGCTAGAGATAGATTCTATGTTCTTAGGAACGTGCTAGGAATTCTTGATGAATCTAATATCTGATAGCATGTTTATGATGTGTCTGACTATATGAAATTCAACTCACAAATTGATTATGCATCACATTTGGCTAAAATATGAATTCTGATGAATGGCACTATTCATGCTGCATAATTGTCTGTATTAATCGATGACCTCTTGTATTAATCGATTACTTGGTGTTTAAAGACAATTTAGAGTGAAATACTCTTTGGAGTAATCGATTAAGACAACGTATTAATCTATTACTTAATGCTTAAAGGCAATTAAGAGTCAAAAACTCTCTAGAGTAATCGATTTACCCTTGCATTTTAATCGATTACTTGGTGCTTAAAGGCTACTTCAAAATTCAAAACTCTTCCGAGTAATCGATTACGACCTCGTATTAATCGATTACACTAAGCTTAGAGACATACTTTGCCTTGGAATAATCGATTATGAGGGTTACCTAATCAATTACTTGTGGTATTTCTGCAAATCCGCACAATTTTCAATGAATGATAATTGACATATTATCTCCAAATTCAAATTCAAATTCTAGTTCAGTGAATCTAGACACTCTTGGAATTTGAGATAGTTGTTATCAAGATTTCAAAATTAAAATTTTAAAACTTGAAAATCTCTATAAATTCAAACTTCCTAAATCCTAAACTCCTCACACCTAAATTTCATTCTCTCCTTTAGCAAAACTGAATCATTTTTGCTCTACCTCTTATTCTCTTCAACCAAAACCTCTGCCCAGTCCTTATTCCTAAAATCACCATGTCTCATCCATCTACATCCAAGAAAATCAAAACCAGCAAAAGGAAAGCTGCTGGAAATGAAGGGTACCTTTTACCTTGAATTGGTAAAAGTATTCTATACTTGTGCCAAGGCTAGCATGGATGGTGTTCTCTGCTCCAAAGTGAATGGAGTGGCCATGGAAATTAATGACACTGTGTGGAATGCAGTGGCAGGCATCTCTTATGGAGGTGTTAGGAGGTTTGAAGTGAAAATGATTAGAATACTTCAACACAACCAAGAGGGGGGGTGAATTGGTTGAACCTTGTCCAATTAAAACTTAAAATCAGAGTATTACCACAGGATCCTTATCACTTTCAATTGTTCTAAAACCAAGAATCAATATTCAATTTTCCAAGAAGAATAGAAAACAGAGTATAACTTTCTGTGCAATGAAATTGATTCACAAACAAAGCAATTAAAAGATGAATAGGTGAGAAGAAAAATTAGTCAAAGATTTTATACTGGTTCACTTCAAACACTATGAAGCTACATCCAGTTCTTCCACTCAACACTAGAGAAGAGTTCCACTATTGAAAAAATATTCTTACAAGCAATTTACAAACTTCTCTTCATTAACCCTAGATGAAGTTCAGAGATCTAAAACCCTATTAGATCCTTAGAAGCCAATACCCACACTGAGAACACTACTCAGCTGTCCTTAGAGAAACACTATCTCTAATCTTGCAAGAAACCCATTTACAATAGACTAATATTTACTAAAAAATTCAAAGAACAGTTTACACCTTCAAAGAATAAGGAAAGCTATCACCTGATAATCCAAGAACTTATGCACATGAATGATTCACCAGGTTGAATGATAGATTACTCAGCTTAATGCATTCCTTTCCTTATGCTTTGATGATCAATGATGCTTCACACTCTTGAATCAAACAATCATATGAATTTGTGAAGCCTATGTGTTTAGAAACTCAGAAAACTCACTAATGAAAGCTCTTGAACGTTTGTGAAAGCCCAGAATATGAATTATAAAAAATTACAAACTTCAGAGAAGTGGGTTGATGGACATTAAATACGGCAAGTGCGCCGATCGTTTTCAAGTAATAAAGTCAGGTAAGTGAGTATCGTTCTCCACAGGGATTGGGGTAATTCAACAGTAATACTAATCAATTGTGATTGAAAATAAAACAGAAAATACATGGAAAGAAGTGTTGTTGATTGGGTTGGTTATGTGAAAACAAAATTAACAGAAAATAATGCAGTAAATTGAGTTGTAAAATTACCAATGGAATGATAATTGTGGTCAGGCACAATCCCTTCTGAGTCTTCCTCTTTCACTTGACTGTTTTGTCAACTTTAATGTGCACACATAATAAATCTCTCCTATATTCGTAAATCCTAGATAACTAGCGATTCAACCCTTTAATTCGATCGAGAACCCTAACCCTTTAGCGATTCTGTCAAACTAAGCAATTAAAGACTATATCATGTGGGTTCCTGTTATGATTGTTCAGAAAATAAGCCTTTCCTATATTAGTTAATCCCTAATTCCTTAGTGAATTAACCCTTTAACCCGAATTGAAAACCTAATTCCTTAGTGAATTCTATCAGTTTAAGCGTTCAAAGGTCATATTATAAAATCTGCACTCACGCACCCCTATTCCTAGGTGATGAATAAATGTTATTCTTAACAAGTCAGACATTAGAACCCCAACGTTCCCATTGCGAATCCTAACTCTAAATACTTAATTGAAGTGATCAAATTCAAATAACAATAGAATTTAAGAACAGAAAAGAATAAAGCAATCAAAACATATTATTCAATACCAGTCAAATTACAGAGGAATTATCATCAGTTCATGGCCTTCCCACAATACAATGTTTAGCCAGCCATAGGCCTCAAGAATATCAAAGCATTAGTATGATTCATTGTTGTGCAGACACTCAGCTTGATTCTTGATTTCTAGGGTTTTTGGATGATGAAGAATGGATGAACAATGTATACTTTGGCTATTCTAGATGCAGAGGAACTCCCAAGCTCTGTTCAGAGACTTAATATTTATAGAATCCTTTAATTACAGTAAGAAAGCCCATAGCCTGTGCCTAATTCGAAACAAATCTTTTAATTCAGGCAAGAGATCACTCTAGCACGACCCGCGCGGTATGTTCGAAAGCACGGCGCTGATAGCGCGAGATCCACGCTAACCGCGTGAAGTGTTCGAGGCAAATTGGCTGATTCTGGTCTCCTATGGCGCTAGTGGCGCGGCCTTGGCGCGATCTGCGCGAGTTATTCGAATCTTCAAACTTGATGCAGGGCTTCCCATGCTACTCGCGTGGTTTGGGTGCGATCTGCATGGTTTGGTCGAATCAATTGGTCTGACTTCTGTTCATGGCGCGGCTTCTGGCGCAGTTGGCGCTGTGCTTGCGGCTTCTTCACGCTGATCGCGTGGACTCCCACGCTGGTAGCGTGGAATCTTCAAGACTGATGCCTTCAATCCTGCACTTGGCGCAATCCGCGCGGATACCGGCGCGATCCGCGCAGGACTTAAAACTTTGTTTTCTTCTTTTTCTTTCCTTTGGACTCCTCTTTTGGCCTGAAATTGCTCAAATGGTATTGAAATAAGTTTAAAGACAATAATATACTAAACTTAACTAATTCTAACTATTTTCCTAATCATTTAACTAAAATATAACCTAAAATTACCCTAAAACTAGGATGTGTTTGCAACACATCATGGGTTCTATTTATAATAGCTTTCTAACTGAAAATAATCGATTAAACACGCTCCTGCAATCGATTATTTCTCATTTGTAATCGATTAATCCAAGACTGTAATCAATTAAAATGCTCCTAAAAATTTCTGGGTTTGAGCTATGAACAATATAATTGATTATTCCGTGAAGTAATCGATTAAACCAGTCAGACATGTATTTCTAAATGAGCTTTGTAATCGATTATCACGATGTGTAATCAATTAAGACAGAACGCTATGATTTTTCCAAGTATCCATGTACAGGCATGTAATCGATTACCAATTTATGTAATCGATTAAGACAGAGAGTTCCATCTTACATAAAAAGCTTGAGTAATCGATTAAACTGATATGTAATCGATTACAATGATCATGATTTGTTTTCTAAAGGACATGAAGAACAAAATAATCGATGCTACTGGCCTTGTAATCGATTATTAATAATGCAACTTTATTTTTCCAAAAACATTGCTTCTTAAGTGCCTTTCTAATGAATTACTTTTACTTAATCAATTAATCCTAACAATCCTAGATGAATGAACCATGCATGACATGCTTAAATGGATTATTAGATCATATGCTTCCTTTTACATAATTCAAATTGATTCTTCAAGCTTTCTTTGGAACTTTTCCTTTGAGCATGTTGAAAGCACAAAACCTTGAAGCTTGATCTTCTGTTCATTGATGCTTGGCTTCACTTGAATCAACATGAAGAAGAAATAAGAGGTTATTCAAAGATGGATACATACAGGGGTATGTTGCTGAATCCAAATGCACCAATAAGAAATAGATTGGGTGTTGGAAACATGACTCGTGAAGATAGGCTAATGCATTACATCTACCTACATTGTGTAAGGACCCTGAGATCTGGCGCGGGTGGCGCCAGACACGGCGCGGTTCGCGCCATGTCTTTTGGAAGAAAACCCTGCTGAGGGTGCGACGCTGATAGCGCCAGACCCACTGGAAGGTGGCGCCATGGGCGCCATGCCGGCGCTGATGGCGCCAGGATCTCTGGAAGGGCAAGCTAGGGGCGCCAGTTGTGGTGCTAGGGGCTCCAGATTTCCCAGTTGGCGCGAGTAGCGCCAAGTGTGGCGCTGGTAGCGCCACAGGTTCTGGAAGATGGCACTGAGAGCGCCAGGGTGGCGCTGATGGCGCCACAGTGTTTGCAGCTGGCGCGGATAGCGCGGTGCTGGGTATATTTAAAGGGGGTCGCATTTTGGAGGAGAAGAAAACCATTTTCTTCTTCCTCAGAGCTTCCAGCAGTCATGGGAGAGCTTCCCAAGCTCCCACGACCTTGCCTGATGACCCTAAACGCTTCCTGAACCCTTTAATCCTCCTAGAAACCTAGTGAGAGCGAGAATCCTTCCTCCCTTTCACCAAAACCTCCATATTCTGAGGAACCTCCAGAGAGGTGGATGAAAGCTCGAGTTTGGCGAGGAACGGCGGTGGTTCAGCTGCACCAAGGCTAGAGAGAGCAGCCCTGAGGCCTTCCTCATCAGTTTTGAGGTAAGAAACTCGACTTTCTCCGATTGATTTTGGATTTGGGGGTTATGATGAATAGTGACCCATTTGGGATATGGCTAGAATTAGCTCTGGGTCCAGTTGAGAGATGTGCTTGGAATGATGTGAGGAGGAAGGATTAGCTTTCAGTTTGTGATTTGGTGACCGTTGGTTTTGGCTCTAGGTGAGGGCATGTGTGACTTGGACTTAGTCACTTGATACGAGACATGCCAGAGCCTTATAGATGGGCTTGTCGTGCCTGAGAGGGCCATGGTAACGGTGTCCTTTTGATGTGAATCGTTCAAGCCCGAGAAACCCTGAGAGTTTGGGTTTTTAGAGCTTTGAGCTCTCTGTTGATGGCTTGGTTTGAGTCTGGAATGACTCTCAGGCCATGGATGATCTGTGATAGACCACTGAGGGTCTCTGGAAAGGCTTGTGGAGTATGAGCCTGAGGAACATAAGGTAGATGACCTGTGTGATAGAAGGGACTAAGGTTTCCTTCTCTAGGGCAGCGAATGTCTGCTTGATGAGCTTGTGCATGTTTGTATGCTTGAATGGTCTGTGATGTGTGATTGTATGCCTTGGTAGGGCTTGACACAGAGAGTGTCAGAGGAGCAGACCATCAGTGGAGGCTAGAGCTGTGAGGCACGGCTAACTAGGTAAGCTCATCGTTCTGGGATTCTCCCTTATTATGGTTTGTCATCCAAGTAGGGTGAGGTTTGCATGCTATGTTTGAATTATATATGTATATGCATGCAGCTGAAAGGAAGGCCTATGTCGCCTGTTATTTGATATTCTAAGTGTTGGAAGCCTGAAGGGCTATAGGAACGGTACTTAGAGTGGAATTCAGACCGTTCTAGAAAGATGAACCCTAGGATAGACACTAAGACAGTGTGAGGGTTGTGAGACACCTGATATGGCAGGTGTAAGGCTTTGTGCCTTTTTGAGAGAATGCAGATCATGAGATGGTCTGTGATGGAACCTAGAGGATACCGGATGAGTATCAGGCTAGTTGAGGTTCCCTAGCCAGAGGTAGAGTTTGAGGACTCTCTGGAATAGCTGAGATTCCTTGGGAGGTGCCACTGCTCTCCACCTAAGTCCTAAGGATAGAGGAACTGTGTGAATGTTCCTCCTTAGGCAAAGATGTTGGAAGTCCTGAGTGATTATCCTCAGGCCAGTGTATGAGGAAGTCCTGGATGTGATTGCCCTGCAAAGGAGGTTCTTGCCCAGGCATGTGTTATGAAAGTCCTGGAGGGTTTTTCCAGGCCAGATGATAGGCAGATATGTTGTATCTCTAAGAGAGGGCTTCCCGAGGGGGAATAGAGCCTAGGGCCTCTTAGATGAGCCATATCTGTATTCTGAAAGTCCTGAGTTGAGGGATCTCCTCAAGCAATGTTTGTGTGGTCCAGAGTCTCTTGTGTTGTGAAGTGTCCAAGGGATGACACTTATGATAGGTACCTCTGTGAGATGTCTGTGAGATAGGTTATTAGAGCCAAGATGAGATACTGATGCCATGATGATGGCTTTGATCTTTGTGAGATGGCTGAGAGAGCCAGGACGAGGTTGAATACCTCAGATGCTGAGAGCAACCGGTTATGACCCAGAGAGCTGGGATGTGTGAAAGCTAGGATAATGTCCTAGTCTTTGTATGTGTGAGCTAGGATGATTCCCTCAGCTCTGTTTATATGCTTTTGTTTATGCTTGGTGGTGAACCAGGGTTAGGGAGGATTTCCAGAACCCTGAGTTTACTGAGACGTTTGTCTCACCCTGTGTGGGGTTTGTGGTTTTCAGGTGCTTCTTGAGGAAAGGAGCCACCTCAGGGCAGGAGGCCCTAGTGGACCGGATAGGCTGGATGGGAGGCTGCAGTAGAAGACCAGAGCAGAGCTTCAAGAGTTGAAGCTGGTCTTAGATCTCTGTGTAGGGGTAGGGTGTGTGTACACCCATTTGTACTGTACATATTTGTTGTATGACCCGATGTGGTCTTATTTTTGAGCATGTATATGTATAGATGATGAGGATGTTTATAAGTATGTTTCCTCCTGACTTTCTTTGTTTGATTTTATTGTATCTGCCTATATTGTTGTTATGTTTTATCTGGATCAGCAGGGGCTTGTTATATGTTCTTGTTATGTGGTTTTTATATTCCATGCATAATGTAATCAACATAAACGATTCTATCGCTTCCGCACCGCACTTAGTTAACGCTGATAGCGTGATATGAATATCATTGATGATAACATACCGGAGACGTCCGGGGTGTTACACATTGTTACACCTCGATCACCAATCATGCACAGATTATGGATGATGATCTGCAACTGGTGCATGGGATGAAAATTGGAACTCTCATTAATTAGGTTCTGGTCATTGAGGAAACAATGATGAAGTCAAAGAGGTTGCTAGGCTATCAATTCCCTTGTGCTGTCTTAGTCTCAAGGTTTATTGATTACTTTGGGATTGATGTGTCAAATGAGATTGTTGACAACACTACCAACATCACCAACCTCATCTCTGCAAAGCATCTCACCAAGCTGGGATTGATGAAAACTCCAAATGGGTGGACAATGGCGGGAGCTCAAGCTCCTCAAGGAGTTGCTGATGAGGATCTAGAAGCTAATGAGGAAGAAGATGTTGGAGTTGGACCTGCTGAGCAGCAGTGGAGTCCTTTTGAATCTCTTATGATTCAAAAGATGGATGCAATGATAGCTCTGCATCATGAACATTCTGCATAAGTTCATTCCTCTTTGGAAGACATCACCACTAGATTGAAGAATATAGAGACTAGAATGAGTCATAGAGACTTTGATAATCCTTAGCTTAATGGTTGTCTTTATTAGTTTCTGGTTGTGTTGTAGTTTTTTCTTATTTAAGCTTTCATCTATGTTGAGTTATTTTGATGTTTAATCTTCATGTTTCACTACTACAAATATAGCCTTTCACGACGCACATACGACAACGGTTATATGAAAACCGTCATTTTTGTGGACTTTAAACATTATTTTATCCTTCCACATTTTATTTTATTTTTATTCTTTTACCTAGTGTTAACTATGTTTCTAGTTGCTCTAGTTATTTGTGATTTTGTGCATGGTAGGTTCTTTTGATACTAGGATTAGTATGCTACGCGGTGGCATTAACGTAAATATGAGGTTAAAAACGACGACGGGTATTACGGAAACCATCGTCGAAGAGCTTGAATTCATAAGCGGTGGCATTTTTGTGAGTTTGCTATAACTAAATGAAGTCGGTTATTCTTTGAACCGTCGTTGCTTGTAATAGTAAATTAAAATTAAATAAGGAAACTAAGTGTTAAAATGACAGTGCCCTAGAATCACATTCGTGCCCGAGCCTGTCTCCTTCCTTCACTTGGTGCCTCAGTCTCCTTCCTTCACTTCAAGCCATCCTTGACTCTCGTGCCCTTGGTGAAAGCTGCGACCTTCAACAGATATAGTATCGCCTCACCGTGGCCAAAATTCAACAGAACTGGTTCTTCATCCTCCATTGTCCTGGGTAAGCTAAGCTAGGTATTTCACTCTCTCTCTCTCCAAAACGTACCAGATACGTCTACATTGCCAAATCTAACGTATGTTCTATTTGATCCAAGGGGTTTTTATTTCCGCAGCTGCCATGTCGAAGGATAAAGACGCTACCAATCTCTCGCGCACCTTCAAGTACCTATTAGGTCAGCCAACACCGTCTCACCAATTTACATTTAAAATACATTCATTAGACATTTAGTATTTGACAGGTTTGTGAGTGCATGGAGAGATCGTTTGGGAAGGGGAAACCATTGGGGAGACTTCTAATCTCCATTTTCTGTTCTGTTATTCAATAATACAGGTTTACTCTTTTGATTCTTTCTATCTAGTTTCCATCTTGTTTTTTGACTTCCTATGATCCTATCATCAAGTTAGTTTGGTTTAATTTAGATTCCCTGCTCAAATCTCCCTTAGTGATTGGGCTTCTTCTTGATGATGAGGGATTTGTTAGTTCTTTTAATGCCCCTTTGATTATGCTTGTATGATTGTGGGCTACTTTTTGCAACATGCTTCAAAGGAAAATGAGTTTTGTGTTAGGTTCAAAGCTACATATTCATAGGTGAGTACTGAGTGCTGATTGTTTTATGATGCTTTGGATAAACTGTGCTACTGGCTGGAGAATGCATATGTGCTGGAATTATATTTAAAAATCTGTTTATAGTTTGGTTGAAAGATCTAGTAAAAAGTTCAATTGAGTCTCTCAATTCTTTGATAGTTTAGAATATTGCATATTTAAAAAATATTATAATTCAAATAATGTGAATTAAGGGGTTATATCTTTCATTTATTTTATTTTTTAATTCAATTTTCCTACACTTGAGTGAGCTTCATTTGTAATATGTATTTTTATGTGATAGTAATGGCACTTCAATGGGAGATGCTATGAAGCTAATGAAAGTAGTGTGGATGAGTTTCCCACTTGGAATATTTATTACAATTGTAGTATGCCTTTTTGTCTTCTGGTGGCAACAAATAAGTTATTATAGTCCACATGGGCAAGCTATCTTGATCAATGGTAATCAAATGTAGTTTTTTTTCCTTTTATGGTTTTTTTCCATAATCTTATCTCCCCTCAAAACATATGAAACCAAATATCCTTAAATAACTCTTCAAAATATCAAATGAGGTAAATTTTTAAATTTTGAGTGAATTTCACTTGTTATTCCAGGTTTTGCATGCATTTTGGAGCTCCTGGCTGAGCCTGTGTATATTCTTTCACAGAACTTGGTCTTGCTTGAATTACGGCTGATGGTTGAAACTGTAGCTACTTTGTCACGATGCTTGACAATGTATTTTCTAATTGTAAAGCAAACAGGAATGCTAAGAGCTTAGTTATATTGAGCCATAGATTTTGATCCTTACTTTACTTATCGTTAAGCAGTCAATCAGTGCTTTTTCCATTATTCTTTTAACATGCTAATGACTAATTGATTATTGGACTGACTTCTATTTTGCTAATTACTGTTGTTTCAGCAAATTTCTGTTTCTGTTGATTTTCTTTTTTGTTTTCTAACATTTGTTCATAAATATTAGAACATTGAAACACCAGACCAATGGTTATATTCTTTTTTGCTCATTTAAATGATTCATTTGTTACTTTCTTGAATCTTGATGAATTGAAGGTTGTTCAGATGAATCAGACATGTAATCCAATCACATAAAGTAAATGTTGTGGAAAATAGAGAAAACAACTATTACACTAAAAATATAAATCGATTTGGTTATAGATGTTTTCTTTATGTCTAGAATTTCTAAGGGACTGTTTGGTTAGAGAAAATGTTTTTTGTTTTTTATTTTCACTTTGTTTTTGGTTTTTTGAAGTTTGTACAGGAAAAAGTGAAAACAAAAGACAATAAAAAGTTGTTTTCATTGTTTGCTATACTAACTTTTGAAAACATGAGTGAAAACAGAAGTTGTTTTCTTAAACCAAACCGCCCTGATACTAGTACTATTGAAATTTGATTTGAATTTTTGCTGACGAACACACACATATATGTATTTGATAAAAAAAAGTCCAAATTAAAAACCTATAAAAATGTTTAATTTTACTTATGATAGTGTTGTAATGGATTAACTCTCTTATAAGCTTATGCTATTAGGCGGAGATTGTAACGCCTCAATTTACCATCTTATATTTTGTTGGTTTTTGATGAAAATTCTTTTCAATTTGCTTAAAAATACTAAACTAAATTTACTAATAACTGATATTCAAAAAGATTTCCACTACTGATTAATAAAGCCTCTATTTCCCATTTTATTTTATTAATTTTTACCGAAAACTCTTTTTCTCTTGTAAATGAAATAGCAAACTAAGGTTTACTAATGATCAATCTCAAAAAGATTTTTGTTACTAATTAAAAGTCCGTTATACATACAGATAAGTCTGATATAATAAATACAGATATAAGATCCAGTACATATTTCATACAACTAAAATATCACAACCATAACAAAGCATCTTTAACAAAACATCTCCAAAATATCTTCCACAAAATCCATCAGCTTGCTAGTTCTTTACTGTTCCCTGCTCGCCCAAATAAATTGAGGTCATGGCAGGTGTCAACCACAGACATAAAATACAGGGTAAGTTTATGATAAACACAGTTTAAGTAAAAGAATATATTCATAGATGGTCATAATAACATTCATAAAATATGATGCATGATTCTCTGTTTATATGATGCATGACTCTCTTTATCTTTTATTATTTGGTACCAATAGTCATAATAGCCCCATCCTAGTGGCACAGAATTTGATCGACCAGTTAGGGTATTGCAGTGTTGCAATAGGACTCCCACCCACACTTCATGTGATCATCATGGGTGACGTGTTCTTCCCACTGCCAATTACCCCCCCAGCTCAGACTCCTCTTGTCTGAACGCTCGTTTCAATTCTTTCAGCTATCTGACACACCTCCTCTTGAGGCAAATAACACGGATTAACCCCCGCTAGGCATATGCATATGAGACATTTAAGATTGACTCTCTTTTTACTTTATCATCTCATATTTGTTTTTCAATATCAATTTTCAATTTATATCTCACATGCTTTACTTAAATTCAACATAAATCTAGTACAAAACTTAAATATAATATACATGTACAAAGATCCATAGAAACACATGAAGTTCATAGAAATTTATAGAACACTTGCCAACACTTGAACTTCATGAAAAATTCACAGAAACACTCAACAACACAAAAATTCCAAATATTTATTTAAACAGAACAACACTTAAGCTATCTTTAACTCTTTGAAGCATTTTATCAAACACATGGTGTGCAAACTTCATTCTTCATAAAAATAGATTGAATTCTATGAAATTCTAAACATACTTAAACAAGGTAACACCTAAACTATATTTAGCATAAACTTCCCTATACATACCTTGTTCTCTCCTTTTAAAAGCTTGCCAAACTTTTCCCTAGCTTTCCTAGCTTTCACGTGATGCTCTACTATGGTGGGGTAAATTTTCTAACTTGCTTTAGGCTTGACAATGAAAGGATGGAAGGGATATGGAGAAGCGGTTTCACGTGAGGATGGTAGAGAGAAAGGCTTGGAAGTGTTGTGCATTTTAGGTTCCCCCCTCCCTTTATATAGTGTTTAGGAAATAATTTAAAATTCAATGACATTTTTGCCCCTATAACTAAATGACCTTCATTTGGTTCCATTCTAACTAAATTGCCTTCATTTAGTTTCATTCTAACTTAATTACTTCTTGTTCCATTGAATTGTAACCAAGTGAAATGATGACTTTTTACTTTTTAAGAAAAATCTCCTTAAGCTTAACCTACACCATACAAGTGTCTTAACACTTGTTTCCTTCACGTGGCTTGCCTTTCCAAGTGGCTTATCATGAAAAATCGACTCCCTTATACACTCTTCATCATGTGATCATCTAGCTTAAGGGGAAGGAAGACAAGTTTCCCACTTAGTTGGCATGTCTTGAAGCTTCTCCACTTTTTATCAAAACCTGTTTTAGTAAAATCCCAAGTATAGATTTGTTAACCGTTGGATCTTCTTAAAATTTTAAAGGTACACTACTATACCACATATGTAACTTTTGACCGTAGGGATTGTTGAAATAATGTATAGATCTGTCCACGTGTTCTACAAAAGGAGACAAGAGAAGATTTTTCTTCCCATCTTGTATACATGTCCCAAGTGTCCACCACTTGTCTCTTTCATGAAGCTTGCCTTTACAAGTGGCTTGTTCATGAATTTTATTGCCCATTCTACATACTTCTTCATGTGGACTTCAAGCTTAAGGGGAAGAAATACAAGTTTTTCTTCCTTTTTTATGCCATTAAATGTCATTTTTGATGCTTTAAGAAAAATCTAATTTCAATTATGGTTTTCCACATGGTAATTCCTTGTAGGAAGTCAAATTTAATTTGAATTCTTTCACCTAAAGATAATATGAAATAATAGAACTCTAGAGATCTCCAAAAATTATCTTTAGTTTCATTACAAATAACGCATAACCAATCTCTACAGAGTACTATACAGACCTCAAGTACAAGATTGTTCTTATCTTAATTCCAATTGGTCTATTTTTCTTCTGACCATTAAAATTACTAAACCATTTTATTAGATAAATCTAAACATCCTACAATTAAGAGAAAATTCCACAGATTCTATTTCTCATTTTTCCATATTTTTCTGATGCCCGAATCCTTCTGAATACAATTTGAAAGTTGTCACCTTATAAAATTCATAGAAATTCTATTCTAAGGTTTCTTGTCACAAAATCTCTTAATAATCTGCTATTTAAGAGTGCTCTATACTTCCATCAAGTTTCCACAAACTCTCAAAGGGTATCTGGTCATTTTTGGCCTAAAGGGCATTATGGTAATTTATTATTCTTAGGACGTGATGGTAATTATCCAAAATGTTCAAGGGTATTTGTGTAATTTTTACCATAAAATATCTAGCCAAAATATCTAGGGGCATCCTTGTCATTTCCAAAATATCCAAGGGCATTTGTGTAATTTCTTCCTTAAAATATCTAACTAAAATATCTAGTGCATTTTCATAATTTTAATCTCAAGGGCTTTTCTGTCATTTCTAATTTACGGAAAGGACAATATGGTCATTTTTCCCCAAACATTTTTTTAATGCCTCTAATTAACATTTCACCTAAATAATTTGAACATAGACCATTAATTCTCCCATAACCTAAGACTTGCATTAATAAATATTTGACTATAGTTTTGAAATTTTAGGGTATTACAAAGATTCAAAATATGTTTTGTATTTCTAAGTTCTAACAGACACATTCATGTAAATGTAAGTATGCAACTGATTCAAAGTTAAATGACCATTTTCAGGAAAAATCAATCATATTTTCTTTGTCACAGTCTGCATCTGGAGCTTGCTTATTTCTTGGTTATTGGGGCTATCTTTTGCTTTCCCAAAAATTTCGGGTTTCTTACCTTTTTCCATTCAAGTATAGCTATTTTATTTTGTCATATCATAAATATCTCTACATGGTTGTTACCTGATATTTTTTTTATCATTTTCTGTTCCGAAAGAAGTTAAAGTGAATTAATAATATTCTGACTGTCCGTGAATCTAGAACCTAGATAGTCACTTATGGAGAGGATTCTTAGGAATTATATTGGTTTTGCTCTAGTTAACTTCATGGAAATTAATTTTCTGCACTAAGATGCTCTAAGCAATGGTCTGATGAGCCTGCTTAGAATTATAAATATGATAGGCTTGATCTTCGGAAGTCATTATGAAGGGATCATGTTTGCCAGATGCTACCCCCTATAATATTTCTTGCTCATATTGATTTTTTTTGTTTCTCCTAATATATGCCTCTAGTATACTGTAGGTTGAACCATGTTTAATTTCATGTCTATTTCTTTCAGCCTTATTTTCTGATGAACACTTGATTATAATCATAACAATACCTGATTTATGAGTAAATTAAATTTTTGCAAAGAACGAAAAGTGATTGATTCAAAGTTTGGAAATATTATACGGTTTTTTACGGTGTTGGATCGAAGGCTGGTAAAGTGATTGATTCAAAGTTTGGAAATATTATACGGTTTTTTACGGTGGCCAATGGAAATATTATACGATTTTTTACGGTATTGGATCCAAGGCTGGTGCTAGTGTTGTTCATCAGCACTTGCATTTTGGCCATCAATGGTGACACAGATCCAAATGACGGTTAGTGTTGCATTGTGCTAGTGTTAGTTAAGTCTACTTCTTTCTTTGTTTTCTTCCCTTTTGCTTGCTTACATGTTTTTGTTTGGTTTTCAAGTTCCAACCTTGTTCTTTGGACAGCTCTATCAATTCCTCAGGAGATTAGTTTGATTTGGTCTATGTTTTGTGTCTGGTTTTATTGGTTTTTGTATAATAGTGATGTTTGCCAACTGATCTCTTCAGTGGCACTTGTTTAATTTTGTTACACTGACTGTTACTGGTTACTCAGATTGATATGGTGGCCTATGCTTTATGTACCAATGATTTCAACAAAAGAAGGATTTTTTAAATAAAAAAGTAGTTTTTTTTGTTTTTTATTTTATTTTATTTTCAGTTGTGTTTGAGCTATCAGCTATGTGTTGTGTATGTAGCTAGTTGATGCAATTCTCACTTCTTTACTATAGAGAATGTTCTCAACTAACAAGGATAGATTGAAACATTAGGAATTTGATGTAATAACATAGTTGATATTTCTTATATTTTATTCTTAAAGTACAGTTGAACAAATTTCCAAATTCAAAAACAGGAGATGCCTGTTATAATAATATCCACTCAAGCTGCAAAAAACAAATTGTAACAGCTGAGTGGGACCCTTCGTCTTCGATCTTTTGTGTGTTTGATGTTCAAATTTGTCCTGCTTGTATAATGGTGTCTAATTCATTAAAAAATAAAAAAAAAGAAAAAGAAAGAAACCTAAGAATTCTCTATGAGAAGATTTAGCTACAGAGACTGCTGCTCAATCTTGCTTCTGTTCTCCCTAAGGGAATAAATGTAACAATCTTAATAAAGCCCTAGACCTCATGTGACTGACATCTTGGGTTGTTAAAAGCTCGCCATTCTATGGCTGCTCTCCATCCTTTGTAGTAGGTCTTAGCATTCACTTGTATCACGAGGTTGAATGCTTTATTAGTAATAAGAGTAACATTGAAATATGGTAGCTGCGTTTCTGCTTAATTCAAAAATCCTTCTCAACTTTGTTCTGGGCTTCATGTAATGAATCTTGACCTGCCATATTTTTGTATGAAATTTGAAGTATTACATAGTGATTGAAACAACATCACCAGTATGCTGGATTGAAACAACATCTTAAGCTATATGAAATTTCTGATTCATCAATCACTCGTGTCTTGTAGGCTTTAGCCATCTATTTAAGGTTTGGAACTTGTTGCATGGAATTAATAAGCTTGTTTTACTGATTTTTGCATCTTATTATTCATGTCTGATGTAATCTCTACGTATATTTATTCTTCTTTTGTTATCCACTTCCACGTACTTGACCAGCAACTTGCTCTGCTTTGTGAGACTTTGAATGTATAAAATGTGGGCTTGGTGAACATCTGATATTAAATTTTCTACTAAACCCAATGATTAACTCTTGTAAATTTAAGTGATGGTTTAAAACCCTTGCATATTTACTTATATTTACTCTTGTAATATAAATTATATGCAAGTCGTAGTATGTTTTGTGATGTGATTTAACTACAGTCTCGGATCACTTCAACACTGTCTCCACTTCCATTCATGATTAATTCTTGTTTGACGCTTCATTATTATTTTGGATACATGACACTTTAATCTTGACTATACAATATGTTGTGTATCACTGATGGACAATGATTTAATCATTCCTCTGCCAGGTTTGTGCTTTTAAAAAATAATTTTTTAGATTATCCCATATTTTTGTTTGCTTCTACAGTTAGTTATGATGTAAACATGATTATATTAAGTTGACACTATCAAAAAGTATATGCCTCTATAGTGCACTAAAATGTTCTAGATTCCTTGGAGCAAAATCTCGTGGTTTTCAGGTAAGTTTTAAGTTTAACTAAGGTATATGATTTGTCTATGGAGCACGAAATTCATACATAAATATTCTCCTAGTTCTTGTGTCTTAAGGGTTTAAGATTGATAAAAAATTTGGCCTAGACATGTACATATATGCTAAGGGCTAACTTGCTGTGCCTAGAAAACTATCAATGTCGTTGTTCATTTCTTGAGGTAAATTTGAACTTGAATTTCTTTATAAAGCTTTCTGAAATTCCAATGAGCTTGTTACTTAATGTTGCTAATGAATTTCTTCCTTCTACTTTAGTTCTGTGTTTTAAAACAGATATACAATGAGCGAATTGGGAATTTACTCAATCCTATACTGGAGAACCTTGAGGTAGGCATATAATGTTATCCTCTATCCTATATTCTATTTGTAGTTGCTTCATGCTTATTAATTATAATTATGACTTGGTCTAAATGATTGTAGATGAAGGATGATTTCGGAAATGCACCATATATTGAGAATATGATTGAGGAATACATCATTAACTATGATGATGTGGCACAAATTCTGATTAAGGTAGGGAACAATCAAAGCATATATTTTGTTGAAGCTAGATATTTATAATGCAACTTATGTGAAGCTGAAATATTTTTTTTTTTGTTAGCTAATATTTTTCCCACTGTCATGATTTAATTCCTCAAACTCTGTTGCTTAAATATATACTATATATACATATTTGTGTTCAGGTTAAATATTGCAATTAATTTTCTGCTTCAAGTTTTTGTACCAATACTGTGTTATGTTATATATAGGGAATATCCTAAGTGAATTTATTTCTCAGAAATGAAAACTATAATTTTTAATTAGTGCTGAGATTGAAATTAGAAAAGCATATTGAAGTGCACATGGTGCAGCAGATAAGTTGTGGTAAGCAATTAAAGGAACAAAATTCATCCTTTTCATTCCTTTTTCCTGCTGGGGCTTTCGGGTGTACTCTAATTCAAAGTATACTAAACAATTGTATGTTACTATTTGGTCTTGCCAAAGGTTCTTCTCTTTCTGTTTGTTTTAGCTGCCACATCCTCAATAGTGTTACAATGAGACCAACTGCTAAAATTTGAGTTGTACCACCTCTGTCTACAAATTATGTGCCTCACTGTCAACACAAAAATCATAATGTGACCTAATCTAGTCTTCCCAGTTGCGTATGAGCTCCTTCGATATCTTAGTCAAAAGTTGCTCCAAGGCATGCAGTTGGATATGATAACCAAACTGTTAAGGAGTAGTTCAAAGCTTTTTGTCTCACCCTTAACCACTTCCAAGACTGAACCTTTGCTTCTTCCACAATGTCTATCAATTAACTTAAGTCATGAATTAAATTAGTAGACACAATATGAAAAGATAAATCAACTACCATTTAATTAGGTTTACTTTGGGCTAATATGGCTAAAACTGCAAGACAATCACATTGTGTAAGGCATCATGAACTGCAAATCAAGTCCAATAACAGGGAAAAAATTTCCATTGCATATTGATGTCTTAGCTTGCTGCATATTTTGTGCATTTAGAGAAACTGCCTACAACTTTTGACATTGAAATGTAAGAAGAAAAAGTTAAATATAGGTATGATATAATAATTGATTATTTATCTCAAGCTTTGAACATACATCACATCATTGACATGCGTAAACACACTAAAAGATGGATAATAAGGTCTTGTTTGTTACAAAGAAATGACAATTCATAGAGCACTACAAGATGAAGTTGTCTAATAACCAAGGGATATTATCAAATAGTACCAAAAATGAGCATGTTCTGTAGTTAGTAACAGAGAAAATTTAGTTGTCAATCCCAAGTGATATGAACATTCATTCATCAATATGAGCTCCTTCAACCCATGTATTCTCTTGTAACCTCTCAAAAGTTATTAGCATATTTTGCCTTTATTGCTTTTCCAAGAGGTTTCTAATCCTCTTAAATAAAGTCATCATGTGCCACAAAAAAAAAAAAAACAAATGAACATTGGTTTGGATATTTTAGTTTCTGCATGAGTTGAAAGTCTTATTATGCCTATAACTTCTTTCACTAAAAGCTAATCTAGCAATAATGTTATGTTCTAGGTTGAGTTTCTTTGCAACAGCAGAACATGAGAGAGAGAGAGAGACTTAAATATTTTGGTTCACATGAACGAAGTGATGACTTGTACCAATATAACTACAAAGAAAGAAGAATTGTTCTTGAGGTAAGGTCAATAAATCATATTCGTGCATTGATATTTTTTGTGAGTCACTGTATTGTTATTTTTATGCGCTTTTGATTTTGTGACTCATCAAAACCTTGATTCACTTTTGATTGTCCTTGAACTTTATGCTTTTGTTTATGTATTTTCCTTTCCTTTCTTTTTTTTTTGGGTGTGTTTCAATATAAATATCTGGGTTATATATGTGTCTTGGATGTGAGGAGGGATTCTTCTCTTAAGATCATGGACTTTGGGTTAAGTTCTGTTGAGGAATTCACTGACCCAGTTGTTGGTTTGTTTGGATCCATTGATTATGTTTCACCAGAGGCTTTTTTTCAAGGGAAGATAACTACCAAAAGTGACATGTGGTCTCTGGTGGTGATTCTATATATGTTGCTTTCTGAGTATGTTGACTTTTTTTTTTCTTTTCACATATTTCAATTTGTTGTCCCCATCTGTCCATGTGCAATTGCATTACATAGGGAAAGTCATCAATCACTTTTAGACATGGAAGTAAAATATGGTATCACCTTATAATTAGAACTGTGTTTGCATTATGGTAAAGTTGTTCTTAGGAAATAAATAATTTATTTCTAGTTTATGTGGGGTTTGCATTATTAGAATTAGTTTAGCCAACATCTGTTAGGTCCTTAGGATAAAATACTTGCTGGGATAAAACTATTTATATACTCCACAATTTGGGTCATTAATGCTACTTAGACATTGACAATCATTAATTCTCAGTAAATTTGTCAATATTTTTTATTCTTATTGTGATAGAATATGACCTAATAGTGAACATAGGTGTGGGGAAGATCCCTAATTTAATTTTAAATTCGATTGCATTTCCAATTCACTTAATACTTAATTGTTGCCTTTTACTTTGGTGGTTGTTGTTTTTGTGCTGCTTTTCTCTTTTTGTTCATAGGGGAGGGAGGACATATTATTATATGAAACCAATTGACCAATCATATTTTATTCGTCAATCCATCTAAAAAATTTACTCATGATGAATAATTTGTGGTTTCTGTTTCAAACCTCCATTTGTATGTGGTTTCAAATAGCTAAATGGATCACTTGTGTTTTAGCATGTGCATTGATCTATAAATTCATTCTTACTGTTTAGGCATCAGCAGAGAGTTTCGTGTTGTTAAAGACAACAGAGTAAATCATATATATAAAGAAGTAAAGCCTCTTTCACAACAACACTCAACACCCGCCACTGAGCAGTTAAATGTAAACACATCTGATAACGGGTATGCTCTAAATTTTAGTTTTTGTGGATTTAGGATTGGTTGATTGCCCTTTGCCACTTTGCCACTTTGCAGTTAAATGTAAACACATCTGATAAGGGGTATGCATACCTGAGCCCTGAAAAACAATTTAATAGAAGATTGCTTAACTAACACCCCGATTCACTAATCAGGGTCATTACCAAACACAAATCACAATTTCACATATAATCAATCAGAGTTTAAGCAGTTTGGAAGCATAACTAAAAGTGACATCATCAAATGTCATCTGTATAACACTGTACACTATCATATGGTGAATATACATCAAAGTTCCACTGTACAATTCAAAACTGTACAAATATCCCATCAGGTACATCAAAATACATAACCAAAACAAAATACAAAACATCTGAGCCACAAGCTCATATCCTCTAGCCTAAGGTGACCATCAGCAGCTAATCCTGCATAGGCTTCTTGCCTTGGGATCTATCTGCTACTCCAGAGGAATCACCTACATCATAACTCCCACAAACGGGGTGAGATATAAAATCTCAGTAAACTCAGGGCCCTTGAAGGTATTTCCTTCCCCTGGTTCACTGACAACAGATACACAGACAAAAACATCATAATCATCATGATTAACATCAACAATTCATTCAATCAACACATAAGCCGTCAATGTACAACCATCTGTCAATATCCATGTGATTCCGATGGTAATCACCATCTATCACCTATCATCATCCTGCGGAGGCTTTCATCTAGATATATATGCCAATCCCCCACTCACAGAGGATCCAATATATACTAGGACATCTTATGGCAGGACATCACTATCTATCAGAGGCACCTCCGAAAATATATAGGTACAACCACGTCTGGAGGACTCCTATATACCGGGCCGACCTCTATCATGAGCTACATCTCATATCCCAATACAATTCGCCTGAGGAGGCTACATCTGTGAATATAGGAACATCTCACTAAGGAGGCTACCTCTATACCACAGGAAACATCTCATGTCAGGCCTATCTCAATCACATGTCATCTATCCTATTACCATAGGATTTCATAATCAATCGTGCATATCTCAAGCTAAACAATCATAGCTATGCACCATAATCGCCCATCTCTGGGTCCAAATCAGATGACAAACATCACAGATCAAATCACAGTCATTACCCTCTCATAGGGCACAAGCATCACTCACCAGTCAACCAGACCAATAATCAATCAACCACATAGGCATAAACGCACCACAGAACCATCACCCCCTTAGGAGTGTGGTGGAACACAGCAAAGGAATTACAAGCAAGAACCAAGAGCTTACCTGCTCTAGACAAGTCACCGGCTCTCCCGGTCCCGTGGTTAACACCACCTGAGCTATCAGGCTCACGTCCTACATGAGAACAAAGATATAACACATCAATTACGGTTCTAAACCGTTCAAACGAAAGGAAACTCTCATCCTTTCTATAACAAAACCAATCACTGTATAAGTGATCATCTAACCCTCAACAGGATTCCTCTCAGCCTATACAAGGCTACAGAGCCTCCACCAAGACTCTGATCAAGCTATGGTCAAGCATATTCCTGCTTGAAACCAACCTCTCATAATCATCAGTTCCAACGCACAAACAGCATTTATGCTGTCTCATGAACAACTTTGTCAACTGTCCTAAGGTTCATATTAGTCATATAACTAGCCTTTTATCTCTGCTCAGACTGACTCAGAGCCAAAATCAAACTTCATCAGTAATGATGATTCAAGGCTCTAAACTCCTCAGAACAGTCCTCTGAGCATAAGACTCTACAGAGTCCGAGCCTAATAACGGCCCTAACACCTCCAAAAACACCCCTCAAGATTACCCCAAAACCCCAAAATCCAAAACACAGAACCAACGGTTAGAGCTCGAGTTTCTTACCTCTGGGAAGTCCAGAAACACCAGGGAACCACTTTCACTAAGATAACTCACTCAGTCAAGGCCTCTTTCGCCTCTGGGTCTCAAGCTCTCAGGGGTTCTCTCTGAGAAATCAATCTCACTGTTTCTCGCTCTTTCTCGAAAATCAATCAGGGGTTTTCTCTCCTCTCGGGGCTCTGATCACTTTCTCAGTTGGGTCGGAGGTGTTTAGATGAACGATGGAAAAGATACGAAGCTTCCTCACTCATCAATGGCTTCCCTCTCTCTTTTCTCCTCTCTTTTCTCCCTCCAAATGAGCTATTTATAAAAGCCTGCCCGACGTGTGGCGCTCTTGGCGCCGGCCTCCAGCACCTCTGGCGCGATTAGCGCCACATCTGGCGCTCCAGGCGCCGCTCTCCAGAAACCCTGGCGCCACCGGCGCCGCATCCGGCGCTCTCCGCGCCACCTGGGAAAACTTGGCACCCCAGGCGCCACCTCTGGCGCTCCTAGCGCCACATCCCAGAGACCATGGCGCCCTCAGCGTGGTCCCGGCGCTCTTGGTGCCATACTCCAGTGCTCTGGCGCCCTCAGCGCCAGACCTGGCGCCATCAGCGCTGCAACCCTTGCCGGGTTTTCTGCTAAAACGCGCCCTTTCCGATCATCGAAACATGATTATAGCCTTAATCCTAGGGTTAATTACATACTTAAGATTTAAGGTATTACATTACTCCCTCCCTTTTATGAATTTTGTCTGCAAAATTAAGATCATACCTGGCACATAACTCAGGATACAGCTGTAATAGCTCCTGCTCGCGTTCCCAAGTCGCTTCCTCAGGTGATCTGCCATCCCACTGAACTTTAATAATAGGAATGGTCTTACTCCTGATCTTTTTCTCTGTGCGGTCCAAAATCCTCACTGGTCGTGTAGGGCAAGCCAGATTTTCTCTAATCTGAACAGTGTCAGGCTCTACCATGTGTGAAGGATCTGATATATACTTTCTGAGCTGTGACACGTGGAATACATCATGTAATCCTGACAACTGGGGAGGTAAAGCTAACCTATAAGCCACTGGTCCTACTTTCTGAAGTATCTGGTAAGGACCAATGAATCTAGGGCTAAGCTTCCTCACACCCAATGCCCGTCCAACACCAGTCACTGGGGATAATCTCAGAAACACATGGTCGCCCTCTTCAAACTGTAGCGGCCTGTGTTTATGATCGTAGAAACTCTTCTGTCGACTCTGAGCTCTCAACAACTTATCTCTGATCAATCTGATCTGCTCAGAAGTCTTCTGAACCATGTCAGGTCCTAACAGCTGCCTCTCACCTACCTCTGTCCAACAAATAGGAGTCCTGCATCTCCGACCATACAAGGCTTCATAAGGAGCCATGCCTAAACTCGCATGATAACTGTTATTATACGAGAACTCCACTAGAGGTAGGTATCTATCCCATCTGGTACCTTGCTCCAAGGCACAGGCTCTCAACATATCCTCTAATGTTTGGATGGTCCGCTCAGTCTGACCATCTGTCTGAGGATGATATGTTGTACTGAGTCTCAACTGGGTCCCAAATGACTCCTGAAGCGCACTCCAAAATCTAGAAGTGAACTTAGGATCTCTGTCACTGACAATGCTCTCAGGAACCCCATGCAGTCTAACAATCTCTCTGACATATAGCTGAGCCAGCCTCTCTGCAGTGTAGTCAGTCCTCACAGGTAAGAAATGAGCAGACTTCGTCAGTCTATCAACTATCACCTAGATGGAATCACATCCAATCTGAGTCCTTGGAAGCCCAACTACAAAGTCCATGGAAATACTATCCCATTTCCACTCAGGAATTTGTAGTGGCTGAAGTAAACCTGACGGTCTCTGGTGCTCAATCTTGACCTTCTGACATACTAAACATCTGGTCACATACTCAGCGATGTCCCTCTTCATCCCAGGCCACCAAAATCTCCTCCTGAGATCCTGATACATCTTGGTAGCACCTGGATGAATACTGAACTGGCCCTTATGAGCCTCAGTCAAGACTGCATCAACCATCTCGCCCTTAG
>PYAF01005875.1:27985-38300 GCA_007407185.1 Glycine tomentella
ATGCTATCAATATCTAAACTCAATCTATACATGCCATTGATCATAAACGCACAACCGAAGTAGCATGAGTTAACAGATAAAGTTACTCTACCATTCATAGTTGAAAAAGACATACCAACTTTATCAAGTAAACTCATAGATATTAAATTCTTTTTAAGTAAAGGTACTACTTTAACATGTTTCAAAGTTAGTAACTTACTTGAAGAAAGCACTAGATTAGCAGTTCCAGCATGAGTCACCTTTGGCTCACCACCATTACAATTTTCCACGGTGTCTTTCACTTCTATGACCTCAGTGAGTAAATTACCATCATTTGTCGCATGACATGTAGCACCACTGTCCAACCATCACTCAGAAGAGACACTGGCCTTTTCATTATTCATCATTCCAATGAAGGTTTGAGGCTCAGGTTCACTAATTAGCATATTAGCCTCATTTTGTGGTGTGTTGTTCTTTAACATCTTTGGTATCTTACACTCTGCGGCCCAGTGACCCCACTTTCCACAGTGATGGTGAAGTTTAGAAGCACTTTGATCGGGTACATGGAGACTTTGCTAGTGATCCTCGCAATGTTCGACTTGGTTTATGCACAGATGGACTTAACCCATATATTCAAGCATCAGCTACACCTTATTCGTGTTGGCCGATCATTGTTACCCCTATAATCTTCCGCCCGAACTATGTTTTTGACTTGTTTGGTACCAGGGCCATGTAATCCAACAGTTGGGATTGATGTTTATTTACAACCTTTGATTGATGATTTGAAAACATTGTGGGATGGTGTTGTGACTTACGATGTTTCAAGAAGTAAAAATTTCATGATGAAGGCAGCTTTGATGTGGATGATTAACGATTTTCCTGCATATGGCATGTTGTCTGGTTGGGGGACACATGGTAGATTGGCATGTCCATACTGCATGGAAGACACAAAGGCCTTCCAGTTGTCAAATGGGGGGAAAACTTCTTGGTTTGACTGTCATCGTAGATTCTTACCACCTGATCATGCATTTAGAAGAAACAAAAATGCCTTCAAGAAAGAAGAAACGGAAACAGATGACCCACCACGTCTGTTGACACCTAGACAAGTTTGGCGGAGGGTTAGGGATGTACCAAAAGTCACTGACACTGGTTACCTCCACCAACATTACCTGGATATGGGGAGTGGCATCATTGGACTAAAAGAAGCATCTTTTGGGATCTTCCATATTGGAAAGATAATTTGTTGCGACACAATCTTGATGTTATGCACATTGAAAAAAGTTTTTTTGACAACATATTCAACACTATCATGAATGTCAGTGGTAAGACAAAAGACAATGAGAAAACTAGGTTGGACCTAGCTTTGTACTGTAGGCGGAGAGACTTGGAGATGAAGTTGGGGGCTAACGGGAAATTATTAAAGCCAAAAGCAAATTATACTCTAACAACAGACGAAACAAAGTTAGTATGTCAATGGATAAAAGAACTAAGAATGCCAGATGGTTATTGTTCTAACTTGGCTAGATGTGCCAATGTTGCCAAGGGCACCTTGCATGGGATGAAAAGCCATGACTGTCATGTATTCATGCAGTGTTTACTTCTTGTTGCTTTTAGCTCATTGTCACCACATGTCTTGAATCCAGTTAGTGAAATAAGTCATTTCTTCAAATATTTGTGTTCTTCAACTTTGTTGGAGGACGATCTGCGTAGAATGGAACAAAATATGCCATTCATCTTGTGCAAGTTGGAGAGAATATTTCCCCCTGAGTTTTTCAATTCAATGGAGCATTTGTCTGTTCATCTGGCATATGAAGCTAGACTTGGTGGACCAGTCCAATATACATGGATGTATCCATTTGAAAGGTAACATATTAATTGTTGTCTATGATTTAAAAGTGAACTGTGTAATGTTCACTGATGACTGGTATCTTATGAAAATGTTGTAGATTCATGGGCGATTGTAAACGAGCTGTGAAAAATTGGGCAAGGGTTGAAGGATCGATTTGCGCGTCCTACTTACATCGTGAGACAATCCAATTTTGTTCGCATTATTTCCATAACTTTATGTTGTCGTCACGCAACATTAGGAATCAAATTCCAATTGAAAGTGATCCGCGTCCACGAATGTTATCAGTGTTCGACCAACAAGGCCGCCCTTCTGGGAAGGAGGTCATACACTGGTTAACTGATGAAGAAAAAAACTCAGCCCATGTCCATGTGCTGATTAACTGTGCCGAAGTTAGGCCATACCTTAAGTAAGTTGACACACTTTTGTTCAAAGAAATATTTACTTATGCATGTTGTCCATTGCAAGCCTAACGTAACTGATGTATATTTGCATATGGATAGTTCATTTGTGCAAACCCAACAAATTACTGAACCAAATGGATATACTCGTAATGTACATGCCGATTTTCCTAGATGGTTTCAGGAACAAGTATGTATGTCATTAATTAGTTAATTATTGTATTGTATTGGGAAAAAAGATTTTGATTCTTATACTATATGTAGGTGGTAAATTCTGGTATAAATTTGACAAACCAACACTTAAAGGATTTATCATATGGTCCTATGAGTTACGTTAAACAATGGCACACATACTTTGTCAATGGATACAAATTTCATACTCAAGCGTGGACTGAGGGAAAAAAACCATAAATAGTGGGGTTTATGTCAAGGGTGTTACAGAAGGAGGAACATATGATTTTTATGGGATCATTAAACATATATATGAGTTACAATATAACAGTACAAGTTATGCTAAGCAAGTTGTTTTGCTTTATTGTGAATGATTTGATCCATCTATTAGGGGAACAAGAGTGGATCGAAAAGATGGAACGGTGGAAATTCGAATGGATAGAAGATATAATCTATTTGATCCATTCATTAGTGCACATAATGTCAGACAAGTGTATTATGTGTCCTATCCAGCAATAAGAAGGGACAAACGTGATTAGTGCGTTGCAATTAAAACAAAGCCCAGAGGTTACATAGAATATAATAATGCACCAAATGATGTGCCTTATCAAGTAGACGAAATGTCACATGGTAATGAAATCATCCAAGTTGAAAGCATTTCTGACTTGCAAGATCAGAGAGGTGGGGTTGAAGAAGTGGACCCAGATGATGTCTTCATAAATGACGAGCAATCAAATACTTTGCATGGACAGACAAATAATATTGAAGAAGACAATGAAGGCGAATTAGAAGATGATTTTGAGGTTTATGATTCTGAATAAGATTACAAATGGATTGATGTTACCAATCCTTATTTGACTTCATTTACGTGTGTAAAACACCGTACCTAATTATTTGTAAGGAAATTTAACATGAACCTTATATGTTTTTTGTATACTTAGGTTTATTTTATATTTTGTCATGATTACATGCTTGCACTGCTAATATTGAATGTTATGATCAATTCATACGGTGATTATATTTCATTAGCATTTTATTTAAACATGTAGGTATGTATTGGTTTACGCAATTTGGATGTTATATACCAACTTGAATCATGTATGATAGCTGAATTTATAATAAATGATTATGAAACTAAAGCCAAATAAATACTATATTCCATTATCGTAACAGACTTGAATAGTTTTTGAATTTAGACATTGTTTAAGACTGTATGAATGATTACATAGTTGATTTTGGATAACATTAAGCAGACTTTATAGATGCTGAGAGAGTGGAAGACTCTTTAGATTTAGAGGGATCCATGGATGTTGAGATAGTTGAAGACTCTTTAGATTTAGAAGATGATATGCATGCTCAGAGAGTTGAAGACTCTGTAGATTTAGAGGTCTTGCAGGATGTTGACATAGTGGAAGACTCTTTAGATGTAAATGACTATGTGGATGTTAACAAAGTTGAAGACTCGTTAGATTTTCAGGACTGTATGGGTGTTCAAAGAGTTGACGACTTTATACATTTAGAGAAAGTTGAAGACTCTTTTGATTTAGAGGACTCAACGGATATTAACATAGTTGAAGACTCTTTTGATTTAGACAAAGTTGAACCTATGTTTGTAAGATCAGAGATTGCAGAGAGGGAATGCCAGAAAGTAATTAGAGAAATGTTAAAGATTTATCTTTCGAATTTGGGAGATGGAATCGATGATGACACAATTGAAGACTATTTAGAGTTAGAAGATGTGGTGGATGAAAAACACGATACTGAACCTATGTTTGTGAGAACCGAGATCAAAGATAGGGATTGTGATAAAGTATTCAGAGACATACTAAGAATTTGTGTTCCGACTTTAGATAATTGTATGGATGTTGAAAGAGTTGAATATGGTTTAGAGTGTGAAGATTCTATGGACGAAAAAGCTAACATTGAAAGCATATATGTATGATCTGAAACAGCAGAGAGGGAATGCCAAAAAGTAGTTAAAGACATGTTAAATATTTATCTTCCGGACTTATGAAATATTTATTGTTTTATTGTAATTCAACATGGATCTTTGTTAATGTATTTGTTTTTTTTGTGTAAAAGGAAAATATGCGAGTTCGGTAAAAGTAGTTAATGGTCACATACTTTAATTCCCCTATCACTTTTTTGTATATATAGATATGTCATCAGGTGGTGCTGATCCTCCCCGACCGCCAATCAATGACAAAACTGAGAATCAGACAGGTGGAAAGAAAAAACGATATGTGCTTAGACTATTACCACCTAGAGATAATTTGTCGTCGTCTACGTCATCCTCGTATAGTGTATCTATGCCAATAAGATCATTAGATGTTTTACCTACACCATGTCGACCTTCGAATGAAGCTATACCATCTACTCCAATTAATTCTGTTGGACCGTCCACAGTGCCTACAGACACAACATCTCCTACCCCAGGTGTAGCGAACATACCTTCTGATGAAGATGGAACAAATTTGGTGATGGAAGACCCCCTTCTCAATGATCATCCTATGACTACACTGATAAATGGAGCGTAAGTATTAACAATATAATTGTCAGATAAATTATAAATATATCATGACCTTTTATTAGTTTTGACACTTGCATTGACAAATTATTTGTTGTGTTAAGTTTTCATCCATCTAAGGTTGCGGCAAAGGCTATCACATTGTCCATTAGACAACAATTTGATCACCCATGGCCAACATGGGGAGCAATTCCAAAAGATCATCAAGAACTGTTTTTCCAACGATTTAAGGTAATATAGTGTTGCATTCCAACTAATTTCAATGGCGTAGATAATACGTAATGATTTCCAAATTTTTTATGGTTTAAATTGTGTTCTATTGTTGGTCATCTTATTTTAAATTGATTTATAATTGTTGTTGATGTTAAATTAATTCGTGGTCAATGTTCGAAGTAATAGTAAAACCCCTTTTCTTTCACCAATATTTGTGGTGAGATTGGTCTTGATGTATTTATATTTAATATGATAACTTTGTGTTACCTTAGAGGAAATTGGTTTGGAGACCAGAGGAAGACAGTGAAATTAAAAAAGTTTTTCACTCAAAAGCCTCTCATAGGCTTTTTGAGATGTTCAACGATGCCCGAAATGAAAATAAAAGGCCATACTGGATTGGAGATCGTGTCTGGAATGATCTATTAACACATTGGAATGCACCCGAGTATCGTTCCAAGTGTGAAAAGGCTAAAAAAAATCGAGCATCTGAAAAGGGTGGCTGTATGCACACAGGTGGTTCTATTAGCTTGCAGGATCATGCCATTCGCTTGGTAAGATTATTTTACAAATATGCATGTGAAATTTTTATCCAACATAAAATGTAAATATGTTATAATTTTGTTGTAATGTTTGTAATTAGTCTCAGGAACTTGGTCGATCAGCATACATTGATGAGATTTTTCAACAAACACATTTACGGAAGGATACTGATGAATTTGTCGATGATAGATCTAGGCAGACACATGTGAGATGCTAATTTGCCATGGTTATTGTATTAAAACATCATGTTTTATTCAATTGATGAAATAATAACTGTTTTTCAATGACAGGAAAATTTTGAGGCTAGATTGTCTCAAGCTAGGTTTGATGTTCAATCTAGTGTTGGTGATTCTGAAATGACTCTGTTGTCTCCTGCTGAAGAACAAAGACTAAGGAGTCGGTGTTGGATTGCAGCAGCTGGACCTATGCGTAAGGGACGTCTTTACGGAACTGGCGATCTTGCTCATTCTTATAAATGTGGAGATGAGACATTCATGAAAAACTTGCATGGATCATCTAGCCATGCCTATGACTCAGCGGAAATTCATCAAATGAAGAAGGAGCTTCGTCAATCAAAAGAGGAGTTGCGGCAATCAAAAGAGGCGTTGCGTCAATCAATGGAACAAATGCTAGTTTTTCAATCAGTTGTACTTCAGTTTCTACCTCCAGAAGCTCGTAGCATTATGCAGCAGCAACAACAACTCGCCGATGAACAACACCAACAACATGATCAACGACATGATGCGCAGCAACAAAACAATGATGAACCAGCAAATGACCAGCAAGGACGCTCTGACAATGACTATTTTGATTATTGACTTGGAAACAATTTATGACTAATCAGATGTTGAACATCATGCTTTTATTTTATTTACATTTTGAACTTATTTTACTTTGTTAAAACATTTTGCTTTCAATGTATGAATTCAGTCTTTCATTTTATAATATGCTTTATTTTGATAATGATCTTATATAATATCAATAATCCTCATAACACAAAATAAATTATTGTATCTAATAATAAATAGTGACAGAAATTACGACGGAATGAGCTGTCGGAAATTTCCGATGGAAATGGCCGTCGGAAACTTCCGTCGGAAATTACTGACGGACACAAAATCCGTCGGATAAATTTTCAACGACCGTTTTTCCGACGGATTTTTGTCCGTCGAAAATTTCACATTACCGACGGATTTTGGCCGTCAGAAATACCAATTTTTTTTGTAGTGATCAAGTATTAAGAAAAACTTTCCAATACCTTCAATCTTATATATACTAGTGTAAAAAAAAATAAATACTCCGCACTAAAATTTGAAAGTTATTTATGTATGTAATTTGGTGTAAGTTATTTCTTAAAAAAAGTTATCTATATATATGTAATTTGGTGTAATTTATTTTTTAAAAAAGATATCAATGTTCTTAAAAGTTAAAATAAAAGTTACAGCGGTTTATAATAATTGAAAGTAAAAATATAAAAAAAATGACATCAAATGAGATTATTTTCTTTATAATAGTTATAGATAAAAAATAAAATAATATTTTCTTGGTCTTAATTAAGAAGGTGAAAGAGATGAAAAATTGAAACTCCAACTCATGATAAAAAAAAGAAGTAAGGATATACAAAAATTTGTTCGAAAAAAAAAATGGAGTGAACCGTTTGGTTTTTAAATCCTAATGTTCAAACTATTTTAGTGAACCAATTCAAAATTAAACTAGTTTTAAACTAGCTTCGAACTAATTTAATAACCAACTGGTTTTTAAATTATTTATTTTTTATTAAAAAATTAATTTATAAGAAAAACAGTTCGATTAACCAATTTGATTTAGAAAAATAATTTGGTTCAAACAAAACTTATTTTTAAAACTAATTCAATTTATTTTAATGTAATTATTGGACTCTAAATCAGAGCCAGATAGTGAGCCATCACTCAGCAATGAACACTAACTAGAAAATTCGATTCAAAACTAATTCGATTCAAATGAGTTTTTTTGAAACAGTTTGCCAAGTTTTTCACTGATTGGGACAACACAAAAGTGTAAGCATAACCTCCGTGTTCACTTCCTAAGTGCTTTTTTCACATTTTTTTTTCAAACAACTCAAGTATTTTTTAAAATTTAGATTTTTTAGGCTCCTCATACATTTTTTAAAAAAAGAAAATAAAAATATATCACACATTTTTAAATAAAGAAAAAAAATACAACTATCTTCTTCATATATTTATATTTATAAAATAAAGATAGTTGCACTAAATAATACCCATGCAATAAATGTACTTAAAAAATGGTAGCTAGAGTAGAAAATACGGTTTCAAAGTAGTAACAAACATTAGATGTTTTATTTTCTCTATATATACTTGTATCCTTTGAGTCTTTAGTTTGAGAGTGCTTATTTTGAATATAAATATTGAGTCTTTGTTAATTGTGCATTTGATGATTTTGAAATGTACTGTTGTATCATCAATAATTTATTCATCTAGAATTGACAAGAATGCATAACAAGTAGCATATTCTATTCTTGTGTGTGAGAAAATGATTTTAGTTTAAATGATATATTACCTATTCACTTTTGTGTATAGACACCATGTTTAAGATTCTTATGCTTGTAGAGAGGCTGACTTTGAAGTTTTGTTTCATTCTAATCAACCATTAAGGGTTGTTTGATGGCCCTAGCATGAAAGAGTTTTCAATGCTGAAAAGTTAAAGAGAGAAATTGTGAGGTTTTCTTGGGTGGTTTCTTTGGTTTTTTCATTTTGATGGAACCCCAAACAGTTCCTTCCTGCCTCCATGGAGGATAAGGACTTGAAAGAGCGTAGCACAAAAAAGGTGAAGATTGTGGACAAGAACCAGTCTCTTGATTCTCTTGGTGTTTCAAACAAGGATGCTTTCATGGGTATGGAAGGTCGTTTGAAGGATTCGTTACTGGAGGCGTCCCCTGAGTTTAAAGAGTTTTTCAAGTCATTGTATGAAGAAGTGGCTTCTTCTTCGGCCAAGAAGAATGAGGAGGATGTGTCTTCCCTTTTCAATTTGTGCCCAAAGATGCCAGTTTTTATGGAAAAATATGAAGGCTGGTGTAAAGCATAGCAGCTTTCGATCATTGTAAAGCTGATGGGGGAAAAAGGCTAGTCTGAATTTTCTGAGTTTCCGTTTACAAAAACTCTAGGCTAGATTTTCTGAGTTTTTGTCTGTGTATGAAGAAGTGGCTTCTTCTTCCTCCAAGAAGAATGAGGAGGATGTGTCTTCCCCTTTCAATATGCGCCCAAAGATCCCAGTTTCTATGGAAAAATATGAAGGCTGGTGTAAAGCATAGCAGCTTTCCCTCATTGTAAAGCTGATGGGGGAAAAAGGTTAGTCTGGATTTTTTGAGTTTCCATTTACAAAAACTCTGGGCTAGATTTGGTATGCTGCAAGCCATTGATCTTAATGAGATTTTTCTTTGTCCGATTCACGGAGGATGAGGACTATAAGTTTACGATGCTAGAAGGGCCATGCTTGCTTCTGGATTATTCTCTCTTGGTTTAGAGATGAAGGCCATTCTTCAAACCGTATATATGATAATGTTGTCAAGAAAGTCGTGGTTTGGGTAAGGATTCCTATGCTTCTCATTGAACTTTATAATAAAGAGTTTCTTTGGGAAGTTGGAAATATGCTCGGGACGATGCTTAAAGTTGATGAAAATACCTCCATTCAATCTAAAGGAAAGTTTGCTCAGTTTTGTGTTGAGTTGGACCTGAGCAAGGAGCTGGTTCCTTCTTTTATGGTGATATGTAGGGAATTTAAACTTCAATATGAGGGTCTTCACATGATTTGCTTTGAATGTGGTAGGTATGGTCATCGTTCCAACAAATGTCCTGAAGCTAGTTCCAACTCTGTTTCTCGAGAAAAAAGTCTCTTAGTAGGGGTTGGAGGTTACCAATAATCCCCAGCCAAGAATAGAGGTGGCGGCGCAACCTTCTCAAACTAACCCTAAAGACAAACTTAACGCTCTTTCTTCTAATGCTGACGTGGGGGGTCAATTCTAACGTGGCTAATTTGGAGAGGGGTACCTAAAGGCAAATCTATCTTTGGGCCTTGGATGTTAGGGACAAAAACTCAAAGGCTTCATTCCACAAATCCAAAATCAGTCTCTGCCTTTAAAAAGGTCGTTGCAGAGGGAACACTCCGTGTTGCTTCAAGGAATACAAAGATAACGAGGTATAGATTTGCGGTTTTGGAGAATGATAACATCTAGGTGGAGCAGAATGACATTTTGAAGAATAATGACATTACCCCTCATGTTAAGGAGGCCCTGTCTTGAGTGGAAACCCAAAAAATTTAACTAATACTTAGAAGAATCCTCAAGCCAAATTTGGAGGAACTACAAAAATGGCAGACCCACTTGCTCAAACACCAAATCCAATTCACACTCTCATTTCTAAGTGTTATTGGTTGTTGCGGACTCAGCAAGTGCACCGGTCGTACAAGTAATAAAGTGATAAAGGAAAGTATCGTTCCCAACGAGGATTGTTTGACCAATTAAACTATAAATTGTATCAATAAGTTGGATAACAAATAAAATGAATAAGACGATTGTTTTGTGTGTGGATTAAGCTAAATTAAAATCTGAATATAAACATGAACAAGTATCAACAAGTAAATAAG